>CM061537.1:15511530-15730611 GCA_030545055.2 Neoaliturus tenellus | reverse complement strand
CACTAACAGCTGATAGAAGCTAATTGAGCGGGTCCTTCACCTTTGGCGTCATGTTGTTTCTCTTGACACATGACACATTGGTTTTGCTTTGAATATTTTAAGTGCTGCACCTTTGACGTCATCGATTTTGTTATTGTTTTCGTTGATGTCACCTACCTCCTTCTCATTCTACTTACTTCCCTTTACTTCAAACTTCATACTTCAACTTCCTTCCCATTATCAAAACTTGTCTCTTTTAGTTTAATTGAAAGCTACATAAGATCTTCCATTGTACTTTGGGGAAATTCTAGTAAACATAACTTGAACAGGATTTTTGTGATTCAGAAGAGAGCAATTCGTTCAATGCTAAGACTTAGACCCCAAGACTCATGTAGACAACACTTTGTAGACCTAAGAATTATGACTGTTCCCTCTCTCTTTATGTTTGAAGTAATTTGTTTTGTCAGAGAAAATAATCTCATTCAGTCTCACAATCATCTTTACAATACAAGAAATAGACATTTAAACCCTTCAGTGTAACATAGACTTACATTTTTGAGAAGAAACCTGAGAATATCGGTCAAAAGCTTTTTTCAAAATTACCCCCAAGTTTGAGAGGAATCAACGACATTAAAAAATTTAAATCTCAGTTAAAAAAATCATCTGTTAGAAGAGTGTTTTTATAGTGTCCCAGACTAACCCAAAATTCTTTTCCAATCAAATTTGCCTAGTCTTTTTTTCCTCATTAAGTCCCTGCCCATTGCCTTTATATCCACTTGACAAGGCTCCTTTCGCCGCATAAGTTAGGATTATGATCGGTCTCATGACCTGGAAGAAGGTCTACGAGACTACAGTGGAGAAGTAAGTAAGTAAGTTCTAGATTTCTTGTTCCATAGCATTCTAGGTCCAACAGCCGAGTAGTTTTTAACATAAGCACATGATTGCGGTTGTGCCTCTGAGAGCTTCCCAGCCCTTCTAGAGCCTTAGAGAGCAGCAAGATGCTTCTGCTAGTTAACGTGGACCTGGAGTCAAATTTTTCAATTGATTGAGTAGTGGGTTGGCGCGTTAGCTTATTCGATAAAAAAATTTAATTCACCCTTTGCAGGCACGTGAAAATGAATGTAATCTTCAAAGTCTTAACTTTTGTATTTGAATTAACCATTGTCGCATATATGTATAAAAATCCACTTTGTACAGAAAATATCACCATCTAACCCGTTTTTTTACTCACCCAACTAATAAGGTATGAGTAGATTTGTTGAAATGAACAGACCCTAGGTTGAAAGATTTTCTTCTTCTCGATTTCAACAGGAAATAATTCGTCATTAATAAAATTCATAATTTTTAGATCGTCTAGATTATTTTTATTTATAATAAGGCTGTCATTCTGTTCTAAATATAACAATCACAGAAATTTAGAATCTCTAAACTAATAATCGATGTTTAATGTTGTTTATTTTTTACAGCTCAGACCGGAAGCTTATACTATGTGCCAGGAAATTGTAAACTTGCAAGTTTTAACAATTGGAAGCTGATATAACAGAATCTTCAATTTTACAATTTAGAACCAGTCGGTAAGGAAAAAAAAACTGATTATAAATTGCTTACTACTTACTTGACTGACAAATAGGGCAGCTGAGGACAGCCTGCTTAGTGAGTGAGAAGAGACTGCGGTAGGCTTAGCACTTCAAGAGGTTATAAAACCGTGGGTTCACCTGTTAATGGAATGTTAACGGATAATATGCAAGAAGCATCCGAAAGAACACCGTGATTTAGCTGAGTTGTCCTGATCTGCAGCCAAATATAACACCTTTTTTGAGTAGTTAACAAATTATTTTTCTTGTAATTGTGTACAAAAAACTAATAATGATTTCAGTTTCAAAATACCACTTAATGTATATAACCCTATAAAATTCCTTCATAGCAAAATGCAATCCATCCGTCCACGGAGAGTTCCTTGCAGACATGAAGGTGTTTGAGGGAATGAACCCTTTCATAAACTAATGCAATAAATACTCCACAAAAATGTGTTAATGTTCAAATGAAATTCGTTTATTGTGCAGAAATTATTAGTATTGGTATCACTGAATCGATGCGGTACAGCAGCACTTGGTAAACTCGGGAATGTACACAACCAGTTCTACAGCCAAACAATCATTCCCAAGCGTTGGCTGATTTGTCTTCATGTCTCCACCAAGTACTGGAAGGAGTCCGTGTACTGCAGGAGGGAACATTCAGGGTATTGTTCACCCCCTCTAATGCACGGATTGATCGGAAAGTAACACCTCCCAGTATTCGGATTCACTTTGCCGATGCTGTACGTGTTGTACGATTCCTGTCCTTGTGTTTTGGCAAGACAGACGTACAACGGATCACCATTTTCATGACCACCTACAAATGCGTTTTCCGGCACCTCTCCCTTCTTTACTTTTACCCACTTGGACTTCCTTCCCTTCAGCAATTGATAATTTGATGTCAATAAAAAGCCTTTGTCCGGCAACTGGCACCCCCTGGTCGTCACATTTGAATATGGTTCACTGATGTACCTGCCAGGTATGAAATCGTCGTTCTTCTTTGCTCCACACACATAAGTAGGGACCACGCCGTAGTTCCCTCCCCTCACAAAATCAGACTCCAACGATTCTTTTTCCTCTGGAATTTCACTCGTCCAGATTAAATTATGAATTTTGGGTTTAATTTTAGAATCAGGATCCGGTATAAGAGGCACATTTATAATCTCGGGCTTACACGGACAGTTGTAAGGAGTCCAAACTGCAGTGTTATCTACTGAATTTTCCTGAGGCTCAGTGCCTAACTGGCCAATATCGTAATCAGAAGCATCAAAAGTGACGTTATATCTTGGATTTGTGAGATATTCAACGCAAAACCGTTCAAGTCCATCGTTAGTAGTCCTATATTTATTATTACGTAATGTTTCGTTTGGATTCGCCATCAATTAAGTTTGTATGTACACCGTATACAAATGAACACTTGGGCCCGGGATTCGAGTATATTATTCACTACTGCAGCGTTTAGCATGACAGCTGAATTTTTTTTTATATTTATGAAAATATCATTTACACTTATTCATAGATAGTCACTAGAATTTTTCAATGTTTACACTCGAAAATCTTGAACTGGTGTAAACAAACATGCTCTTATTTTGAACATATGTTTTATGGATAGGCCACTATAAGGGAAATGGTTGTTACTGAGAAAGAAAAGACAAACATAAAAATGACACTGAACATTAAAAAAGATAAGGTTTTTTTGCCTGCCAGCTGTTGGCAGGCTATAAAACATAAAACACAAAACATAAGACATAAAACTATCTAAATGGAGTCAATGTATACAGAACCGAATTAGTAAAGACATCCCATGGTCAAAATTTTGCCCCCGAAAACCAGAGTAAAATAAAGCGCTGATGCTAGGATTACTTCTCCTTATTGTCACGGGAAGCGCTCTTTCTACCTCTCAAATGTCAAAATGAGCATACTTGTTTGCAAAAAAATCCAAACAATAACAAACCTCTCTAAATTATTCTAGTCATCTGTTTCCATTAAACCATTCAGCATAATCTTTACCATCTTGGTGGTGCTATCTGTGTTTCAGGGGTGGCGTTCTCACTTCCCCATAAGCGCTCTTTCTACCTCTTAAATGCCAAAATGAGCGCATTTGTTTACAAAAAATCAAAATAATAACAAACGTCTGTAAAATTATTGTAGCCATCTGTGTTCATTCAACCAATCAGCTCGATCCTTGAATAAAAGTTACATCTTGGTGGTGCTATCTGTGTTTCGGGGGCGGCGTTCTCACTTCCCCACAGGGATGTCCCTACTTATTCGGTTCTGTATATATTGATGGAGTGGATAACAACTGAAGCTGCATTAGTGCATGAATTTGGAGTATGCAATTCTTACAACCAAACTTGAAGAACGGGGAAACAGCTTGTTATTGTTATAAATGAATCCTCTATTTGTTGAACAATTGTAACGTGTTAGTTGTGAATTGGAACTCGAAAGATTAATCTCAGATCGATAATTCATTATGGGTCTAAGTCTTAAATACAGTATTTATATTTTAAATGTCACGAGCAGCCCTTATTTTATTTTTTGTTTGTTTTGTATGTGGGTTTAGGAAATAACTTTAACTAAAAGAAGGTTGATAATTAAATAGAGAATCACAACAGAAAATTTATTGAAAGCAGAGTAGAAAGAAGAAAATTATTATCATCTAAACCCAGTCTGATTCATGTGGTGCATTGCTCTGCACAGTTACTCTTAAAGTTAAAATTATTTTCCAGATTTTCTTTTAATCAGATGTGTGAATCTTTAAGAACAGCACATTTTACAACAAAAGAATTGTAATATTCAGCAATATTTTCCTATAATAATTAATACTGTAAGATTATTAAGGGAGAAAAGCGATGAAGGAAAATTAAGCATTGACAGCTTTACATCCAAATTTACATTAGAATTAATAATTACCCCAAGACTGTTCAAATTAAATATTGATGTTAAAGTTGAAATATAAGGAAAAGCTATATCAGAATCTTTCAGAGAAATAACCGTCAGAATGGCGGGAAATTGGAGTTGCTAAAGTAAGATCAAACAGCGAGAAATTGGCGGGAGATATGAGAGCCAGAAACAGACGTAATAGGCAATTTAACTTATTACGGATATTTGTTTGATGACTCACTGCCTACAATACCTTAGCCTTTTGTAAAAACGGAATATTTATTTTTTCATGTCGAGAATAAAACAACAAAATGAATTTACACTACAATGTATTTCATCTACGCTCCTTAATTAATGGATTCACAGTGGCTATCATTTTTATTTTTCCAGTTTAGCTAGTGTATTTCAAATAATATTCTTTTATTCTAATGTCTGTGTAGACATGTCGATACGTAGTTTAAGATTTATACTTTATTAAATAAATAAAATATATCATTATTTTAAGAACAATATACAGTACAAAAACACATACATGAAAATACTCAATTTGACAGTCAAACAAGACTGACCTCAAGAAAAAAACGAACAATGATTAAAAAAATCAGGCTCCTAGGACACTGTACTCATACATATAATTAGACCAATTCATATATATGAGGTCAAAATTGTGGTTCAGATCCCACGTTAAACTGTAGGTCCCCAGATACCATTGGCTGTTGGGCTATTAATTAACAGTCCTGTTTAAAGAGAATTACTTAGTCAGTAACAAGACTATAAGATCGTGCCACAATCATCCTACACTCATCTCTCATTCAATCTTGGCTTAAACTACCTATTTACTTAGGTCGCCATTTCAATAAAGGTATTAAAGGTACATATTCGTTAACTTTGTTAACTACTGTAAAAAAACCAGTTTTGCGCGCAAATCATCCTACACTCATCTCTCATTCAATCTTGGCTTAAACTACATATTTACTTAGGTCACCATTTCAATAAAGGTATTGAAGGTACAATTTTGTTAACTTTGTTAACTACTGTAAAGAAAATAACCAGTTTTGACATAGCTTTGCAGAAAACACAATTGGCTAATGTCGTACGCTACATAGGAGTCAAGCACAACAGCTCAGTTGTCCGAACGGGGAGAAAATCTGTCATAACTGCAATGGTAAAGGCCAAGTTGAAAAATATTGTTACCGTCCCAGAAACAAGAAAAACTGATAAATTCGGGAGTAACAGCCCAACCTCAGAAGCTCTCCAAATTTCACCTTTAAACGCCAATTTAGTAAATTTCACCCTAGTGTGGGATACACGCAATACTTATATGAGATGTCAAACGTGAAAATAAGAGTTGCAGTTAGTAAAAACCAGTTATAATTTAATAAATTATATTGAGTCACATTACAGCATCATGAAAATACAATGTGTTTAAAAATATTATTCATTGGCATTCAAAAGTGGATTATGTAAAATAATATCCAAAGTAACAGCGAATAATTTGAAAATAAACAGTCGGATGTAAATGAAAAGCGTAAAACGAGCGCTGAATGAATCTACAGCGGCAATACAGGCCGGTAATGGCGGCCATTCGTTGTCTTCGACCGTCTTTAGTTAGCTACACTTTTTTATCGTTCCATACCTCTTCCAGCATGGAATTAACCCTTAGTTTGTTTATATTTAATATGAGTACTGTTTAGGTTACTACCCCGAGCCCTACCTTTTTTAATAACACAATTTTGAAATGCAAATTGAAAAGTAATTGGTAGTGTATTTGATAGTGAAAACAAATAAATCCCATCGTATCATTTATGAGGATTGTTTGCGGCGATTAATTTTCCACGATCTCAACATCTAGGGGGTAGATTTTGCCTCAACTTTACATTTCAAAGTGTTTTGGCCCAAAAAGAAGTATAGAAGCAGCCTCAACCCCCAAAAAATTGTTGTCTCAAATTAAGTCCAAAAATTGTTATTTTTAACATTAGTCTTATGGGTACGTAAAACAATAACGAAAAGTAAACAAAAATAAAAGAATACTTCTTTTAATCATTCATTTTGTTACTGCTGTTAGGCCTACCTGTGAAGAGGTAAAGTTGGTTGTTGGTGTAAATATGAATGATTATCATAATGCTATAAAAATTTGAATTAAAGCCAACGGCAAGACTCGATCAACCCGGTAATGAATGTTATTTTACATATAAAAAAAATTGGAAGTTAGATTGAAATTATTTTCCGACTTAATTGTTTTCATTTTAAATACCCATAATAAAACTATTTTGCCTCCAATTAATTACAAATATTTGTTAATTAAATTTTATTATATTTAACTAACCCTAGTTTGACTAAACTTATCTCTGTAATTTAGTGATAAACACTTGTATGTTATACTGACATAAATTGAATCAAATGAATAAAAGTTATTAAAATATTTAATCATTAAAGGGATGAATAATTTTTCTATATTTGTTAAAAATTAATGAGACATACCACACGGCGCCTTAATTCTATAATTGACAAGTGATCCACAAAGCAAGAGGAAAGCCACAGGAAGTGGGTGCTGCCCCCTCCCAATAATGGACAAATTTAGATGCAAATCTCCAAGGGTCAAATCAGATTTAATTCTTTACGGCGGGAGCCGTCCGCAACGGTGGATTTAGACTTCCCAGTATTACATTACCAACGCGTTACGTTTTAACATTGACTTTGTACACTGGTTTTAACCAAACGTATAGAACAACAATAAATTAGTATTGAATTTAGAACAAAAATGTTTAAACAATGTCAATAAGTGTAATGTGTTTGTTATCCTTAGTAAAGAATCAATTTTAAGTTATTGTTTGTAAGTTATTTATTACCACTATTTCCTCTCCATTATTCCTCTATTACAGTGATTCTACACAATACATCACTCATTTGGAATTAAATATTCAAACAGTAAATAGCTTAAGTAGAACCGCTCCTGAGAGTCTTTAAACTCTTTTACCATCACTTTTAAACATAACATGTAAGGTCTATTCAAACTACATCATAGTTGTACTTATAGTTATTCTTGTTACTCTATTTGTAATACTCAAATTAATCTTTGACAAATTGATTCACAGTTAAAAGGGAGTCATATAAAATGGAAAACACCTACATTACATTGCGAATATTGGATATCAGATTCAGTGGTCGAGCCTTATATAATCATCCGTTATCTTATACCTCCGAGCATTCATTATAGCACCCCTGGAGCGTTACGCATTTTTTAAAGGTTTTGCATACTTTCAAATAAAGATTACTAAAAAATATTTTTTTATGACCTAGCAAATTTGTAAGTATGTATATTATATGTATATATTATATGTAAGTATATAAATGTATATATTATATGAAAGTAGATAAAATGGACTACCTAACAATACAAAAATTTGCTGTACATACAATGTAAATTTTTTACCGTCCCTCTTACTCCACCAAGACATATTTCGCAATACCTTTTTCGGTTTCGGGTAATTATAATAGTGGAGGCTTCTAAAAAAGTCCCGAAGTATTTTTAAGTTTCTTGCAAAACCTATGTGTTGCGGGTGTTTCATTTTCAAAAGAAATAATACCTCATTTGGAACTTTAGGTTAAAAAAGCTGTTTCATGAATGTACAATATTTATCTTGCGATGCATGATACTCGTAGCCTAAATCCTTATCTCTCTTCAACACCCCAACAATCCCACAACCGCTCCCCCAAATTGAAACTTTTGATTATGTAACGGTTGAACGTCCTTTCGAGTAAAACTTACCCTTTATCATGGTTTTCATGTTTATTTTCGTAATGATAAAGAGCTTGAAAATTTAAAATAAAAAATATAAGTAACTCACTACCGTATTATATTCCACTGCAGCTCATAACATTGAAATCTTAAGTAGTGGTTTTTGGCCACTTTTAAAACCGACCACGTGCCCACCGAGCCACGTGCCGCGGCAGCTGGCGCCAGCTGCCATGTCACATAGCTTCCGGTGGGGGATGGAGGGTATATATGAGATGCTGTAGTTATATTTTATGCCATATAGGTTGGGGTGGAGATGGCGATAGTGTTGGCGTTAGGGTGAAGTGAATTTGCGCATAAAGTGGGGTTGAACTAAAAGTACGCATAGATTAAAAGTTAGTTCAAAATTGAAATTCGTCGGTGTTAACAAAACTACAACAGTTGAAGAAAAATTAAGAGTTAGTTCAAAATTGAAATTCAAACTTATAACTGAGATGTGGAAAATATGTCAAGGTCATCCAGAGTAAGTTTTTAAAAATCCTATCCAACTATCACCAGAAATAGTTTTAAGTTGAAGTAGTTGGTGATAGCGGGATAATTCATCCGTGCCATGGGAGAGGTGTTTATCGTTTGAAAGTTGGCGATAGAATGAGAAGCGCCGTCTAGGGAGAGGGCTTATAAAATGGCAACCTTCCCCCCACCACCCTTTCCCCCACTCCTTTAGACCAATAACCGGTCGCCGACTCTATGTGGTGAAACTGAACTAGACATGGCGGCCGCCATGGATAATTCTAACCTCAAACCTTAGTTTTGCATTGGTGAGCATGCGCCACCCCCACTCCTTTACCTTTCTTTTATATTTTTAAAACCGAACAGATGTCCGGGCAGCTGCCCCTACGGGCAGAGATGTTAAAATATTGGGGTGGAGATGGCGATAGCGTCGGCGGTCGGTTGAACTGAATTTGCGAATAAAGTAACTAGGGTTGAACTAAAAGTACACATAAATTAAAAGTTAGTTGAAAACTGAAATTTGACGGTGTTAACAAAACTGTTAATAGTTGAACAAAACTAAAAGTTAGTTTAAAACTGAAATTGAAATTTATAAATAGGATCTGGAAAGTATGTCAAGGTCATCCAGAGTAAGTTTTAAAAAAGCCTACCCAACTACCACCAGAAATAGTTCTAAGTTGAACTAGTTGGTGATAGTAGGATAGGTTGAAGTAACTTTTGAATTTTATTACTGAACATACAATTAATGTGCAACAGCAGAGTTTAAACAAGTTGAACTTTTGTGATGAATTACAGAGTTGTAAATGCAAACACCGACGACGATGAGAAGGTAAATGCAGAGTCCCCAGATGATGTATTTGAAAAGCTTGAACAAATGTAACATTTCGAGTTGGTTTTCCCGTTCCATTTCCAATCGTTTAATTTCCAATTTCAATTTATCCTCTTCCATTCTAGTTATGAAGGGAACTTCATCCATCATATCCATCATGATTGTGTTAGTGTTTGAAATTTTAAAACAAGTGATGTTGATAGTTGAAAAGTCGAAGACGGAATGAGAAGTGAAAGCGAGAAATGTTAGTTAAATAAAGAAGTGGTGGGAGGAGCGAAGAATTATAAAGAAGTGGTGGGGGAAATATTTTGCTCTTCGTTATTACCATCAGTAGTGTCAGATGGTGCAGGAGTTAGATTTAGTAAACTGTCTTCGTCCGAACTTTCAACTTTATCACAAATAGGACAATCGTATGTTATTTCCAAATTCATTTTGATGGTTGTAAAATTATCTACAAGTTCTTGTAAAATATTAAAAATGTCTTGTAACTCTTCTTTAGAGTTTATTTCAAAACTAGAATTCATTTGGGTCAATGGAGAGTTGTTCATTGTTGGAGAGTCGGTGATGGAATGAGGATCGGTGCATAGGGAGGGGGTTTATATAATGGTGACCTTGAGCTTATGATCAAATAAAGCGGTAAGTTCTTCTTCTTTATCTTTTAATTCAATTATTCTAACTGAATTAGTTGTTTCGTCTTCCTCACTCTGTGATGATGAAGAAAATAACTCACCAGGATTTAAATATTGAACCACAATTTTGAACCACCTCATAGGATATTTGTCCATGATAGAAAGTAAGTTTTGAAACAATTCTTCCATCTCCTCCCTCTCAGTTATTATATGTTCAAACTTGATAAATTTTGCTTCCATGTTGTTAGTTTGAGTGTTGGAAGTGAAATGATTTAAAGTTGAATATAATATTATATAAAAATTAGAACTAGTGGTGGGGGAAATCTCAAGGTCATCCAAATGAAGTTTTAAAAAAGAGTGTAAAACTGAAATTACACATTTGATGGTTCTACAGGATCGGAATACCAATCTGATCTGTATTTACATCTTTTTATTATATGTGTACAAAAATCATCTTGATGAGACTTGGTGCGTTGACAATGAGCAAGATCTAGAGGGTGAAATTTGAAACATCTTTGAGGACAACATGTATGAAAATATCTTGATTTATAAAATTTGAAAGTTCGCAATTCCGGTGGTGGTAGTTGTTTTGTTTTACATTTGCAATAACAAGATCCGAAGAATTCACATTTAGTACAAGCTAACCCATCCACCATCATTGGTCCTAAATCTGTACACTGTTGTTTAGAACAGTAACGAGGTTTGTAATTGTATTTTTGCTCTTCCATGTTGACGCTGAGGAGTCTAGTGAAAGAATAAGATTGTACAGTAATGAATAGCGAGTTTTATGTACTATGAAATATGGTAGGGGTAATTTCAAGGTCATTCAAATGGAGTTTTAAAAAATTATACCTTACAAGTGTAAGTATTATTGAAACTTAGGAAGTTTCTTTTTGTTTGTTTTCTTCAGACTTTTTCTCTCTCTCCGCCTTAGCCATAGCAACAAGTTCTTCTGTTGATAATGGATGTACTTCAGGAAATTTTAAAATTAATTTAGCTTGATATCCTTCTTTAGTTAATACATCTAAATCTTGGGTCATTTGTTCAACGGTGTTGTAGTCTTTTCCATAGATTTTTCCATCAAGTTCAATCATCATTCTGTATAACATTTTGTTGAATAGGTCTTGTCGTGGCGAGAGCTGAGAAGCGAATGATTATTTATCAAACTCTTACATCCTTTTTATGAACTTGACATTGATCACGTGATTCCTTAGTTGTAATTTTATTTATTAAAAGTTATTCAACATTGGTAATACTTCTGGAACTTGACGTTATGTTGACCAGCTGGCGATGAAGAAGTTGTAGGTTGTGTAGAAAAAAATAGTTCATCATCGCAATATTTTGTTTTAGTGAACATCCTTGTATTAGTAGCACTAACATCAACAGTTAAGTGATAACCACCGGTAAGTAAAACTCGCATTTCGTTAGTTAAATCTTCAAGTTGTTCAAAAGTAGTTATGGTATTGGTATCATAAGATGCGCACTTAACCTTTAGGGACATGTTGAAGTTTTGTATTTAGTGATAGAGAGTGAGATGTGTACGGTACGAAAGGTAGTCGTAGACTGATGAATTTCACAAGTTGATTTTCACTTTTATTATCACACAAAATTGGGTCAAGGTCATCCCGTGGAATTTTTAAAAAAAGCAACATATTGTAATGTACAAAGACATCACAATATGTTGCTTCTTTTAATTTTTTTTTGTTTTTTCTTTATATCATATTTATTGAAAAACAATTACAAACAAATAGTTACAATGTTATGTACAAACTAATCAGTAGTAGGTGTTACATGAATAGTTAGTTCAGTTGAGTTGTTCCCACTTGGTCCGTGCGAAACCAAATAGAGTGCGCCGGGTTGAACTACACGAAGATCTTCATTTTGAAGAAGTTGTACAAAGCGTCTTGGTAGGAAGATCTGAAATTTTGGTTCATCACCAACTGTATATGGAGCCTCGCTCAATGTGCAATTAATAGCATCACCTACTGAAGTTTCCATTTTCTTAATCGTATGAATGATGTAGTGTTTTTCTTCTTTTAGTTCAGAACATTTCTTTGTAGGTAGAATTGATGATTTAGAATGAGCGTTAAACTGATCAACTAAACTTTGAAGTAAATTCTGTGATGCCATCTTGATGTTGTTGTTAATCTTCTTGTTAATAAGAATGTCCGTCGGAGATGTTGTCTCTTCGGAGGTTAGAGTAATACTCATGCTGCGTCATGGTAGCGCTCTCACTTTTATAATCGACACTACCCCCACCACTTTGTTGAAGGAAATTGTTCAAGCGGTAGGCATTCTTTAAAGCGCACTGCGACCTTCGATGTTTAAAACTTTTTGATGAAATACAAAGTTCGTTGAAGTAGCATTGGAAATCTTTATCAATTATTGCATTAATCACTTCGCTGCTTGTAAATGATTGTATCCAATTTGCTTTTTCCAATCCCCTTGTGTAGATAATTTTAAACTCTTTGCAATAATGATTCATAATGTGCGGCATCATGTTATAATTAATGAAACCTTCATCCCATCTTAAGTTGTGAAAATGTTTGTTCAACCATTTGTTTGTAACTTTCGCTTTAGTTGTTAGTCTATTAAATGGTACTGGAGGTTTGAACAAATAATGATAAACTACTGATGTGTTCATGTCCAAGATTACTAATTCTTTAATAATAAAATTACCATCATTTCCTCGGAAAGCTTGAAATTCAATTATACCTCTTTTAACTTCCATTATATGTGGCGCATTAGAAAACGAAACCCGTTTATTCATGATGAAGTCTTACTAACAACTGACTTAAAAATTGAATGAGCCGATGTTTATAGCAGACAGGATTGTTCTTCTTCTTTCACTTCTTGTGCCACTTCATCAATATTAAAATTGGTGTGATAGTTGTTTAATTGTCTCCACATTTCAACTTCTTGAGGTATTCTATTAAAGATTGAAGTATCCACGGGACCGTATAAAATTGGAACAAAAGGTTTTTTGTCCAATGTATCAATTAGATAGTCTTTAATTATTGCACTTGAAAATATTAGTTGTTTCAAATATCTGGTGACGGGACCGGTAGTACAACTTAAAGTGTAAAATTCTTCTTTAGTGAAATATAATTTAACATTATGTGTAGTTAAATCTCTGAAGCGAACAATTTGTCCTCCACGATGTTTTACTATATCAACTTCAATATTTGATTCCAATAAACTTAATCTTGTTCTTCTTCCAAATGTGTTGTTACTTAAATAGCACTCCAAAAGATGTAAATGTTTCATGAGAGATTCCCAAGTAGTTTCACTGAAAGTAACCATTTTGTTTCCATGATTTAAAATAACAATTGGTGAATAATCCATTGATTTTAAAATTCCAACTGATATATTTTTTGTCATGCATGAAGAAATTGGGTAGATAATCCGAAGAAATACTTCTGTTAAAATATTGGTTGTAATGTTAACTTCAACCTTCTTCCTTTTTACTTCTTTTTCAGCTTTTTCTTCTTCTCTCTTCTTATGTTTGTTGAATTTTAGGAACTCGTCCATTTCTCGCTCAACTTGTTTTTCTATATCTGAACTATTATCATCCATTAGAGGTGTATTTTCTTCTCCGTTAGTAGAATTCATCTTGCGAATGATGTTTCCCATACGACGGTTGAAGATAGAATGAAGTTTCTACTAATTATTTTCTCGCTTTTATATTTTTCGTAAAATCCTTGAAATTTATACAATTACATAATTGTTTGTTTTCAACTTGTCTTTCACAAATGAAATTCTAACCTCAAAAATTAAAGCAGATAATTCTAACCTCAAAAATTTGCAGTTGTTGTACAATTCTTCTTAAAGTACATTCTTCACAATTCCGGTCAGCGGTGTGTAAGTAACTATTTTATCATGTAGAATTAGACAGTATGCCGAAGTTCCATCCGCTACTGGTTCTTCAAATTCCATTTCAATTTTTATATCCACACTTGATGATTTTACCGATTCATTTTGTTTTGAACAATCGATTACAATTATTGGAGCCTTGGAATAATACTGGTCAGGTGATAATAGTGGTGTATTAGTCTTTCCATAATATGACGATTGAAATCTTGCATACATATCGTATAAAATGGAAAAACGTTTTTTGCTGAACATGACATTCAAATTGTCATAGGGAAAGAATTGAGAGTTTAGGAAAACTTTACAATTCTTTATTTTACAGTGATCAAATTGACCAGCATTTGCAGTGATAACATCTTTTCGCTTAGTTTGAAAACCGAGTATTATGTACCTTGCTCGTTCCAAGTAAGTTGATGTCTTGACGGTCCATGTTTGTCGTTCTGTCTGAGGTAGTGTAGGGTATTCATGAAATTCCCAACTTCGGAATGGCATCACAATATCACGGTCAGATTTCAACTTTCTCAATAATAGGATTCTATGTTCATCAGCCAATCTTACATGAGGTACCCTCCAAACAACTTTATCCAACTGTAGTTGCCATTCCAGTTTATCTTCCGTAGTTGCAGGGTCTGCAAGTATCAAGTCCTTATTAGTTGAAGATCTGAGTAATACTAATTCTTGTTTGACATTTATTATTACCCGTTTGTAATCTTCAGCGAATCCCAAAAGCAATCGTAAAGGTACATGAAAATCAAAGTGACCGTTGGAAGCTGGTGTTATAGTGTCTTTATCAGGGGCAACCCATCCGGCAGTGACTATTGAATTCTTCTCATGCGGTGTTAATGATGTTAATCCTTTCAATGTCGTTGTTAAACCAACCTTTTTTGTTGAATCAACCGTCACCCCTGATATTTCATATCTTATTTCATCAAAAACATATGCCATCGGGTTATTTATAAAAGGAACTGTTGAAGCAGTTTTTCCATCCAATTTTAATACCCGTCCTTCAATGTACAAGTAACTTTCACACGGTAAAGTGTAAATATCTTGTTGTTGAATGGGGATCCTTATTTCATCGTTATTGTTTAATTTTGATGAAGTGTAAGGGTTGTGCGTGTGATATTCCTTCTCCCATAGTGTTTCGTCGAACGTTGGTCCTTGAGATATATCCAGGATATCCATCGCTGTTAAGTTTCAATCCAATCTTCTGTAGAAAACGAATGTTTTCCGATGTTAACTCTTCCAATGTCGAGGAGCTACTGAGCTCCCAACTCTTCCGTTGCGGTTTAAATGATAATCCCATGTTGACTTTTATGTTGCTGCTCTGATGTGTATCCGTATAGTAATTGTTTCTCCTCTAAAGTCAACACTATGACCGTCTTGATCCAATATGTTCAGTACGATGTCTGAAATGAAACTGGTGTTTAACGGTAGGTATATCAAGTTTTGTGGCTTCTCAACAATTTTAAAACCGGGAGCCACTGTTGGATAAAATGTATGTAAAATATGTTGATTAACTCCATCTCTATACGATCCGTGTATAATGTTGCACGTGACATCAATACTATTTACTTTCAATATTGTTACAGTTGAATCACCTGAATGAGTAGTTCCAGGAGTTAAGATTTTCTTTTTTGTATCTGTAAATCCAAGTAAACTGCCAATCGACTGTTCCAAGCTGACATCAATATAATATTTTGAAGTTATTTCTGCTTTTAAAGTATTATTGTTTCCTTTAACGGTGATATTGTCTTCTCCGAGTTGTTTCTGTAATAATTGGTTTATATCATCAATTTCATAAGCTCCAGTAGGAAATGTAATTATTTTCAATTCTGAGTATTTTCCTGCAGCATCCTTAGTTTCATAATAATGTAGTAAATTGTTCTTCCCTTCCGTAACATTAGGAATTGAGTTGTAGGTAGTCAAATCAAGTAATGCCGCTTCCCATAATCGTTCCTTGGATAGACGCAATGCTGGGAACAGCGTACTTTTTAATGTGGATGAATTTCCACTCAATGACACTGTATACGATGACATCTTAAAGCTGACTGACACTTTTCGCTAGAAACTCCAAACATAAATGCCCACATATTTCAGTATTGTTAGGTTGTTCTCTTTTGTAATTGTAAAAAATGTTTTTTGAGTTTCGAAAATAATGTTGAAGTTCTTTTGGCGGTGGTAGATTGCCAAAACTGTCAAAGTAGTAAATGGTTTGTCCGAGCTTTTTATAGCATACCCAATGAGTACCTGGACCATAGGTGGAATCCAAATTTACTATTCCAGTTTCATTTTTCCATATTTTAGTTGGTAATGCATCTTTCATAAAAACTCCTCGAAAGAATGGTATTTTCAAACATTTTACATAATCATTTAACTGATGATTTGTTAAGGCTTTATTTGGAATTATTAATTGATTCTTCTTATTTAGTACACACGGTATGGTCTTAGGTATAAACCTGCTCCGTTTTTTACCATTTGCCAAACAGAAGTCTTCTTTATACTTGCTTTATGAGTTCTACGACGTCCTTTTTTAATGTTTCCACCTCTTTTGGGTGTGCCTCTCTTTGCAGGTCTTCCTCTGCGACGTTTTCCACCACCTAACTTTGCTTTCGTCTTCATGGCTGTAGTTACTGCCCAAGCCGCTGCTTTTTCTGCAATACTTGCGTCACTTGATTTTACTCTTTGCCAAGCTTTTTCTGCTAGAATTTTATCTGCTATTGATCTATTTGTTGAATCTTTATACTTTGAATATGCTATATCGTGTTCTTTGCAAGCTTGATCTAATTTATTAATTCCAGGATCTCCTCTTGCTAAACGTTTTGCCAACTTAGTTCCAGGTCCACAATATTGATAACCTCCGGGCAGATGTAATTCGTATGGTAAAGCGTCTATCGCTCGATTCACAACAGCACCAATTGGAATCCGTCTGAGCAGGGATAATGCAGCTGATGTTAAACCACGTCCTCTCTTGCCGCTGTCTTGACGACGACTGAGCGATACGGTCTTCATTATGCTGTTTTATGTAACCAACGTCTTCACTCTATGAAATACTTTATGATAATGAATCCTTTTTTGTATATTCCATACTTAAATATTCATAAGTTTTACTAGTATCTATCAATGATTTCATCTTTAATCCATTGGTTTCTCTGAGAATCTTCGATTTTATTGTGTTTCATCGATGCATTAATCAAATGATTATGCATATCAATAACTACATTACCTACAAGATTCATTACATACTCTACATTAGTAGCATCTTTGTTACTTGTAGGATTATCAAGATATGTGATACGTTTACCATTACATGTATACGCAGATGGATCGTTATTAGAGGTTGCTATAACTTGATTAATAGTAGCAACATCATTCGGAGCTATTCCTGCTGATATGTTAGATATTCTTTTATTTTTTCCATCATATACGTTATTTATTTTATCTAAAACTATAGTTTGTTTTACAACAACACAATCCTGATCATCTTTACCAGATTTAACTTGGGTTAATCGTCTACCTTTACATATAAAATTAACACCAGTAGCTGATAGTTGTGGTACTTGTGTTAAAATAACAGCATCATGTTCTTCCGTGCCTAAACTTATATTTGACAATCTTTTATTTTTTCCATCCCACTTGTCATTTTTTAGTTGTAGTAAGGTAAACTTTTCACTGCCTTGCATAAACTCATCACCTTTCTTTGACACCACCTGATTCTGTTTAACAAAAGCGGATGTTCCTTTTTTCAAGCTTTCATTCATTTGTCTCACGGTAGCAGCATCAGATGGAGTTGAACCATCTTCCAGATTGGACAACACTTTTCCATGACAATCAATAACAGCACTATTATATAAAATACAATTATCTTTAATGTATTTTATATTAACACCATCACTTTCTTCTTTAGGATATCCAATATCGTTTATAGTATATTTATAGAAGGAAAATCCATCTTTTTTCTTTTCTGGTATTACAGAGTGCAAATAACGCTTATTAATTGTATCTGTATCCTCGGTTGGATCTGCCACATTAGTTATTTTATAATTTAAAGCATTGTACTTTTTTCCACTTTTAGTCTTTTCCAACAGTAAAGCATATTCCATCGCAGATAGAAAATAGCCTTTATTAACAACATCTCCATTGTTGACTGGTTTTGCAACGTTAATAACCCTGTGAGATTTTGCATCATACAGTTGGTTGTTGTCGAGTTTTAAACTTGTAGATGTTTCCTCCTTTACTGTCTTTAAATTTGTTGCATCTCCATCTTCTTCTGGATCTTTAACAAACTTTAAACGTTTATTATTTATGTTATAGTCACCTTCGGGTGTTTGCGGTAATCCACTTCTTTTTCTGTTTTCTCCAACTTGCACTCCTAACGCGGAGTAGCGTCCGAACTTGTCGACGCTCATGTTAGAACTGACACATTATACACCTGCAACTCTTATATATCCGCGGACAATTATACAATTATGTCGCGATTCCTGAGTTCATCAATCAGAGCTACCCATTCATTATTTAAACCTGTATGACCAGCTTCCATGGCTTCATGCAATAGTCTCATTCTATCAACCAATTTATTGATGTCATTGTAGTAAATCACATTTGTATTGTATAGATTTTTCACCAATCCTTTACCAGATGTTGAAGTATTTCCTTTACTCTTTTTACCATGTTGTTCAAGAAGTGATAAATCCATAAGTGATAAAGATTTTCTTTTCAGTGGTTGTCTTACCGCTGGTGCAGTACGTAATGTTGGCAATTTTCGTGGAGGAAACAACTTTTTTATAACGATGTTATATTTTGTTGCACGTGAACGATTAATCATACCATCCTTTAAGTAGTTTCTTTTATGAGCGCTAGTATTTTGTAGAATCTCCTTAAAAACACTTAAATCTTTGGATGAATATCTTAGTGGTATGTTTTTAAAAATTAATTCATATAATCCTTTTGTTCCTTTATATCTATGCTCACCAATAATGATGTAATCGTCTTGTGTTATTTCAAGCTTTGAATCGCCAATCTTCAATTCATTCCCATCAATTCTTGCTCCGTATACGTGTGATCTACTCAAATTCGGGTTTGATTTCATGTCATGTAGCATTTTCATTATATATTTTCTTCCAAGAGGTCCATGTTGTAATATATCGCTACTCAATTGAGTTAAATTTGGAATAGATTGTTCAGCTTCAGGTATTGGCTGTTCTTCTTCCTTTTCAACAATTGGTTCTTCTTCTTTTGTTTCTTCTTGCTCACTAGCACTTGTATATGAATCATCATCTTCTTCTTTTTTTAATGCTTGTACTTCTTGTTTAGAAACTGGTAGTAAAACATCTCCTTCATAACGAGGTTTACCAATAGTTTCCGATATCTGTTTTAAAGGTTCCGTAATAGGTTTAAAGGTAGTCTCTAGAAATTCTTCTCTTTCACTTAAACCCATCCTCAATGCACGATTCTTCATCCTAATAGAATCACTGAGTGATTTTATTTCTTTCAATAGTTTTTCTTGATTCACCATGTTTACACTGTGAAGTTCAACGTGTAACTAGATGTAGCATCGGTAGTTCAACGCATAAATACAAATTTATCCAACCCTATACGATATCTACCATTTTTAATATCTTCTTCCTTCATAATAACGAGAAAGCTATATTTCTCATTCCATGCTTTGCCACACATCTCTTTAAATTTTTCAAATGGCATATCCGCATTTACATGATCATTATATATATGCTTTAAATTTGTTTCATCTTGCTTGAAGATGATCAACATATTTGCATTGTCTCTTATAAGTTGTTTTGGAATTTTACTGTATGTTTGACCAATATAAATGCTATCAATATTATGATGTCTTCCCATAGCAAAATAATTCCTTATTGTGTCATGATTTTCACAAGAAACATCGTCAAATATAAAAATAGAAAATGGTTTTGCTTCATTTGGTTGCATAATTGTTTCACTGGCATTAAACTTGTAAAAATTCACTTCAGGTACACTTGCAAGTACTTTATCCAATAATTGATATTTTGGTTGTTGCAATGATTTTGAAAAAATGTATATATTATTAAAACGCAATCCTTTAGGATTAGTTATAAGGTTAAAAACAACATTAGTTTTTCCACAATTTGAAGGACCAGTTATTAGACATCTTATCGTATTTGGTAGTAATTCACCATGTTTTCCATGATTTAACTTATCATTGTCAACTGTCAATTCATCAATGTTATTGATATTAAATCGGTCTTTTTGTTGTACAATCTCCATCTTGTATAAAGGTTAAACACACAATGAGCTATTAAACAACTATACTAAGTCTTTTGAAGGAATCCAAGAGTCTTCACTTTTATCAAACCCTAACCACCGGACTTTAACCATATCCTTTTTCCTTTGTAAAATCTTCTCGACAAGATATACATCACCGACTGTTGATTTCAACAATTCGTGTCCGTAAAATCCACCTTGAAGTAATTCACCCTTGTTATCCTTTAATAAATAGGTTTCAGGTATAGTTGGTTGCACTTTATAAATTGTAAATACTTCATTAGTCCAATTTGGTAGATATCTTTTACTAAATACACCTTTGTATTTGCTTATACGAACTTTATCGTTGACCTTGAACTTCTTTGGTTGCAATTTTTCCAATTTCGGTGTTGTATTATTTTTAATGCGTTGTAATACAATTTTGGCATTAGCACTATTTACCTGGATAGGTTTCATTCCAATGGTACGATGATATTTGTTGTTATACTCTTTTATAAGTTGTGGTAATATGTCATACCACACGTATGATCCTCTTTTTGAAAATTGTTTATACATCGCACCTTTTAATGTTCTATTGAATCTTTCAATTATTGAAGCTTTAACTTCAGAATTTGTAGAATAATGATTTATTTGATATTTCTTCATCAAAGCTCCAAAGTCTTTATTAAAATATTCTTTTCCATCATCGGTCTGTAGATGTTTAATTTTAAATTTATTTCTTTGTATTGTGGTTTCCATAGCTTTTGTAACACTTTTACCAGTCTTATCCTTCATTGGTAAAGCGTCAGCTATTTTAGTAAAACAGTCTATAATTGTTAAAATATATTTAAATCCTTTATTTAATTTACTGTGCGGTATCATTTCAATGAGATCAGCTTGATAAAGATCATTCATTCCTTTAATGATTGTACTTCTTCTTGGAAATCTTCTTCTTGCTGGTTTATGTAGTTCATTTACAATCTTGTCCTTCACACTTTCCATCTTCAGATGTTGCTTGTACACTGCATGTAAAAATACTGATCCATAGAATAGTTTATTCTCATTTATATAGTTTGAATATAGGTCAAGGCCATTTCATATTAGTGTAAAAAAGAGGGAACATGGCATTGGGCTTGCCATGTCCCCTCTTCTTTACGGAAAGGAAAAAGGAAGAAGGTAGAGGACGAAGAATAGGTTTACTGGTCGATAGGGTTTAGAGAGTAGTGGCCGAATGGTAAAGTATTAATTTTATCTTCTAAAATATGACGCTTGTCATCTTTGTAGCTTAATGCCCACTTTGTTTGTTTGACACTAAAAAGTTGATGATTATAACTTCTAATAGTGTTGAACGTTGCAGTTGTTTCAACATTTTCAAACAAACATCTTTTATAATGTTCAAACTGTACGTTCTTCTTCAGGAAAGAAGTTTTTATTCCTTTGGCCTTTTTCGTGACTTGATGTTCGTTCCTTTCGTTTATGTACAGTTGAAATGAATACAGTTTGGACATTAATGCTACAATTTCCATCATCGGCACACCATTTGTTTCATCTTTAAATTTTCCCAATACTTTCTTATTTCTGTCATAGTCGTAATTTGGATGATCCTTAGGATAATCGGAAAAGTCGAAATCATCTTTATATATAAAGGTGCGTAGATCTTCATACATATCATTTGTTTTAATCCAGTAAATTAGTGCATCCGTGTCCATATATGCAATACCAATGTTCTCTCTTCCATAATAGTTAACCATCTTCTTATAATGAAACTCGTACATATGTGTTTTTGAAATATCCAAGATTGACATTCCAAGATACAAAGGACGATCCATTGTAACTGACTTCTTGTTCATGGAAATAACAACTAGATTTTCATTAATAATTATAGATGAACCAAAGTTTGGTTGTTGCACCAATTTCTGTAATTTTACTGGATCAGTTACCAATTTGATATCCTTATGTTTCCTTTTGTTTTCCAAAGTCTTGCCAAATATTGCGTTATTCATTAATTTGAAAAAATCTTTTTGAAAACTTGATGTAGCGGTGGCTCTTCTTCTTGTGTTGTTGTCGATGTAAGATTTTAACCAACAAGATTGAGAAAATTGTAGTACTCGATTAATTTTTGTAATTCTCAATCCTAAGTCTAAAGCTTGTTGTATCATCCAGTAGTGTCCAACATATCGAGACTTGTCGGTTAAAGTCATCATTAATTTTGGCCATCTTCCAGTAGGGGAAATTTCAGTCTTTGGAAGAAGTGGTAAATCGTAATGATGATCGTGAAGATGTTCAGGATATTCAAAATCAACATCAAAAATGTAACCAGTTTCACCATGCTTTGGTAAATCCATAATGTTTCCAATCGATTCTGGATCTATCCATTTAAAATTATCATATGGAAGGGGATTTGACATTGCCCATCCGTATAAGTTATTTGCATCGAAATAACCTAGGAATGTTGTTGGTTTTGATGCATCATAATCTGGCAGATACTTGTTATTCGCCTTAACATGTCTGGTTACACTTTGTGTCAATCCCCCTCGAACTCCTGATTCTAACATCAAAACCATATCTATATCAGTAAGAAGTTGTAATTTACAATTTGTTTCTTTCAACATGGCTTGCCATGCTAGTCCAGGTGAAGTGTATGAATGAAGAGGGTCCAATCCATATGCTGCAAAACATGTATTTCTAAATTCTTCCATTATATCACATAATAAAGTTACATCTAATTTAACATAAAAATCTGAATATTCTCCCAATGTTGTAAATCCTAATTCATTCCATACTTTACATGCATGATCATAATCCTCTTGAGATATGTCCATGTCGTATAGTTTACTTTTGAATTCTTCTTTTGGCGGAAGTGATGTTTCATTAAATCTTTCTAAACTGTCTATATAATCATATGGGAAAACACCTTTTCGAAGTACGAGATCCAGTTTGTCGTTACTTACAATCTTCTTTGTTTCAATAAAATCTTGTTTCCTTAAATTTTCAGAAAGTTTAGACAAACTTGACGGCATAAATCGGTAGGAGTCTAAGAATCTTAATTTTACATTTCCAACTGTTTTAGAGAAACTTATAAATTTTTCTGAAGTTTCAGCCAACACATCTATTGAACCATTGTCTCTTCCTAATTCAGGTATTATAAAATGAGCATCGTACCCACTGAGGTTATGCAGAACCACAGGAATAAATAGTGGTAAACGATAGCTCAAATTGCATTTATTACAAGCAGCACCCCTGTAATAACCTGTAAGGTGGTCATGATCTTTAACTTTATAATTGTCAATGGTAAATTCATTTTTACATAAGAAACAATGAGTTGCATTTTCATGTTGAATTTCCTCTTCTTCCTCCATCGGTTTCATTGGTACGATATTCGTATATAATCTTTGTACATTTTCAGCTATTAAATATAAATGGTCAAGAAATATTGTTTCCACATTTTCACCACGATATACTAAAGGTTCTGAAGTTAATCCATATTGGTTTAAATGTTCTTCTGATAATGTTGATTTAACCATTAAACAAAAACTATTTGGTTTGTGCATTTGATATTTGACACTTTTTCTAGCTTCACAATTTTCATCTTCTATAGGAATTAGTGTTGATTCAAAGTCCGCATATACAACTATAGGGATACGGTATTGATGATGAACCTTTTCAAATGTAACAAATGCTCTGTTTTCCGAAGGTAAATTAATCTTTGCTTCATAATTATTGTTACATAGTCTTTTGTGCTCTTGTAACCATTCTCTTCCTTGTCTTCCTTCTCGTTTAAAATTAAAACATCTCTTGCAAATTATCTTTCTGTGTCGATCTTTAGAAAGCTGCTTGTTAACAAGAGAGTCAAATTTTTTTATGTACACATAATGAGACACATCTCCTCGCGTTAGTAGTAGTAAATCCGTATGATCTGGTAGCTCTTCTTTTACGACACGTAAAGGAAACACTTTGTTTGAACTATCTAATGCAAAAACATTGATAGATGTACCAGGATTTTTCTTCTCAAATTTTGATATATCTTTCAGTGATACAGGGTAAGTAATTCCTTGAAAATTGTACCTATGTCTTTGATTTTCATAGTGTTGGTTAGGTTTATCGAAATGATTTGGTACAAACTTAGATGTCATCGCATATCTAAAACATTCATTATCTTGATTTTTCACATTAATACATGATCTTGTATCCTTAATTCTTTTGGGCAAAGGAATGTAACTAGATCCCATTAGTCCATATCCATGTTTGTGAACTCTTATATCTAATACTTCAATACTTGTAAGACTCCATCCGGATCCTCTTCCTTCGTGTTCCTGAATTTTGGTTAATATTTCTTCTATACAGTTTTCAACTATTGAATCAATGTCTGAACTTTCCATGATAGTTCGGTTTTTTGTTATGAATCCTCTTTGATAATTCTTCTTGTACATTTATAAACATAGCTTCTAATAGTAAACCAAATTTAAGAAAGTTTAATCTTTTTAATTCTTCTTTTAAAGTTTTACTTATGATTGGTTTTGCTTCTCTAATAAATTCTTCTAGCTTCAAGTTTTCATTTTGAATCTTATGATGCATTACTACTTTACCGGGTAATGCAAATACTTGTAGATTTGGTAAAGTAGTTGAATATGTTGCTGTTATTTCATCTTGTTCATCTTGTTGTTCTTGTTCTTCTTGTTGTTCTTGTTCTTGTTCTTGTTCTTGTTGTTCTTGTTTTTCTTCTGGGTTGTTGTGAATTAGTTCCTTATGACATTCTAATAGAATTTCATCGTGAAACGATTCCGAACATTTATCGCAACGATACATGTTGAGATGTTTACTCTTCGAAATTTCGCCAAGAAATGAAATGGGCTCTCACGTTCCTCCTTTTATAACGGTTCCCCCACCACTATCCAAGGAAATCAAACGTTTTGAACAAAAATATTAACCTTCTACAAACTAATTGTTCATTCGTGTTCTTTATTCCCATTAAAGTTTTAGTAAATACTTCTTTATATTCAAGCTTTAACGAACTTTCCCCCACCCAACTAATTCTAGTTATTTTTAGGTGGAAATGGCTAGAGCACAGACACTTGGTTAAACTAAATTTGTGCATAAATTAACTAGAGTTGAACTAAAACTTCGCATAAATTAAAAGTTAGTTCAAAACTAAAATTCGACAGTATTAAAAAAAACTCTAACAGTTGAACAAAAATAAACGTTAGTTCAAAACTGAAATTCAGCAGTGTTAACCAAATTCTAACAGTCAAACAAATAGGTCAAGGTAATCCAATTTAACGCGAGAACGAGGAATAGAGCACTAAGTGGCATGTTAGTCCATTACCACAAAGTGATCTATTCCTCACTCTCTATTCTACATCTACTTTTTTGGGTTTACTTATTTATATTAAAATGTTCAAATTTTACTATGTAGAATGTCCATTCTTGCTTTTCAATTCTTCGATTGTTTTTAGCAATTGTAACAAATATTCGTTAGTTTTCACCAAAGTCTTTATTTTGCTACATCCAATTTCAATAGAAGGTATTATAAGTTGTAATTTTATAAGTTCAATCTTTTCTTTCTTGCGAATTTCTCTCTTTATTATGTTGTTCCTTATTTTTGCTGAAGATTTAAACTCCATGTTGTTTCTGCTAAAGCCACAATAATAAAAGTCTCTTCAAACAACCTGCATTTATACACATTCCCCCACCATTTTATAATCCCCACTCCTTTCCCCCTTCTTTATAGGATTTGAAAGGGATAGGGTGTAGGGTGGGGGAAGGGTAATTTTGTTATTACACTAGTTGTGCAAGAAAATAGCCGCCAGTGTCCACACCTTGTTCATAGCACTCCATCATAGATTGTGCCCACTGCAACATGCGGTCTCTGTCATTTGGTGTGACAAGTAAAGAATGACTATCACCATACAATATAAAAGAGTCAATTCGTACATAACTTCCTGAGTCCAACCATTTATTAGCTTCAACCATAAACTTTTCTATTGTATCAAATGGAAATTGTGGATCAATTGCTATGACTTTACGTTCTTCACTAAGTTCAACAGTATAATCATCATCGTCCTCATCATCTTCACTTTCACTGTTGTTACTTAAAGTGTCTTCAGATTGTTCAAAAACATCAGAAATTTCAAAAGAATTGAAATTTTCATTCAGATGAGGAGGCATTTTGAAGCAAGAAATATTGTAAACAGCAGAGACGAAACAACAAGAGCGGCGTGTAGAAGAAAAATGAAGGAGTGACCAACGCTCGCTCTGCTTTTATAATAATATGCAAATGAGGGGTAGGAGCTGACCGTGACCAGTCATCGACCCAAAGGAGTGGGGGGAAGTAATTTTCTTACTACTCGGATGGAAGTAGGTTAGTAGGTCACGAGACTTAGAGTGTTAAAAAATAATGGGGGAGAAACACAACGCTATAACGCATTGGGTTTCTCCCCCATTATTTTTTTAAGCAACAATTTGGAAAAAACTAAGTGAATTTACTGTTTACGCCCCCACCTTGTAATACGATCCTTTTTATCCCTGAGGAGAAAGTCTTGAGAATCTAAATTGTTAAATCTCTTCTCTTTACACAAACTCTCACAAACTCTAATTTTATATTTTAAGCCGTTACATTTTGCCAAAATATGTTGGTGGTCAACAACACTTAGAAAAAAATATTTCAAACCTTTCTTAAGCCTCTCTCCTCTGACGGATATTATTTCAGGATCGTCTTCAATGGTGGGGGTTTCTGTCAGTTGTGGTCCAGAAAGATGTTTCACGACATGTACACGGCAAAAACTTTCGTTTTTAACACATTTCCTCCCACAAGCTGATCCTTTCTTAATTCCCCTAGTGAGCAGTTCAGGGCAAGTAGTGGGACGGCTAAATGCCCTACGACGCTCTTCTTGTAATAATTGAAATTGCTCTGAAGGAGCAGGCTTAGGAGCAGGTTTGGGAGTAGGCTTAGTGGATTTAGTTTTATGATAGGTGTGGTCTTCAGGCATAGTAAGTGGTGGGGTAGGAGGCAATGGTGACAGTGGAATGACAGGTGTACTAAGACGATGAAGCAAAGATTCAAATGAAGGGGTATTAAGACGGGGAGCTGGCTTCTGTGGAGGCGGCATGATGGTTGATGGCGGTGTGGAGTCGTTTGAAAGCGAAGTAGAAGGCGAAGGCGGTGAAAAAATGCTTCGAAGTTTAGAAGTCTTGGTAGGCGGAAGAATAGTGCCAGAAGTTGAAGGTTGGGATCCAAGTTGCTTCTTGTACCAGTCAGGAGGATTTTTCAGACGAAGAGTTTTCTTTGGTGCAATAACAGCCGTAGTAGAAGTTGAAGTAGAAGTAGAAGTTAAAGTAGAAGTTGTAGTTGGCAGAGATGACATGGTTGTGGCTCCAAGTTCGCAGCGTAACGTCTGTAATCAGAATGAAATGTTAGCCGCAGTCGGTGCGTCTTTTATAACAATATGCAAATGAGAGGGGTAGCAGCTGGCCGAGACTGATTATTGACCTGGGAGGTGGGGGAAAAGGGGAAAGAGAAGGTATTTATTTAAAATAATTCGCATAACTTTTGACTAAAATAAGATAACCAAATTCTTCTTTTACCAAAATGTTTGTCTTACATAGACCTTTTCAATGATGTATCGCTTGTCCAAATCCGTCAATCCGTTATCAAGTTATAGCTATTTTAATTTTTCAGGTCATGACCGGTCGTTCACCCGGAGTAGTGGGGGAAGGAGTGGGGGAAGGGGAAGGGGAGGGGGGGGGGATCGACTCCATTTTTTCGGGGGGGGGGGTGGAGGGGGGGGTGGAGGGGGGGGGGAATCGACTCCATTTTTTCGGGGGGGGGGGTCATTGACCCTTCCAAAAGTGGGTCAAGGTCATTCAAGATTTATAATGATCCAAGGTGATGGGAACAGTAATACTGTTCCCACCACCCTGTTTGCCTAACGGTTCCCACTCCCAACCCACTAGTTACGTTCTGCAAGGGACATCGACGCAATTTTGTTTGGACCGTCCGGGTCTACCGTAACGGTCCGGTCCGGGTCTACCGTAACCGTGAATTCCAAGGGAAACTGGAACACCTAATGCAGAAACGCAACTCTAACCCCACCCAAACTAATCCCACCCATTATATTCCTAAACAAAAATGCAAAAACCTAGTCCGCATTTTGCGGATGTCCCACCCCTTCTAAGTGAAGTTCAACCGAACTTCTGAATTTACATTTAATCTACCCCCTAACATCTAGCTGTAAGGCAAAACAACATTAATTAGTATTACCAACACTTAAAACTAACAACACATCATTATTAAAAAACCAAATAATTCAACACAACCAAATACCATCATTATTCTTAAAATTAATACACCTTAATGCTAAATACCTCTTAAAATTAATACACCTTAATGCTAAACCCAACTTATAACTAACATCGCAATGCGCAAATTATTTCTTAAATTTAATACAACTTAAAACTAAACACACACACACACATACTACATTGCATTAAAAAACGCAACATAGTATAAGAAGTTCAAATATATATAGGCCTACTATATATTTGAAACCTCTTGCTGAGTCGCCAACAACCTTTCGCTATGAAAATTTGTTGGCGACTGACGCGAAGATCGGGCTCGTATCGCTCCTCGGGTTCTCAAGTGGTGGGGGAAGTTGTTTCACTCCAGTACAATGTTCAATCCAGTCCAGTTCGCAGCAGTGTAAAAGGAAGGCAAAGGAGTGGGGAGCGGCGCATGGGCAGAGACGCAAAACCAAGGTTTGAGGTTAGAATTATCCATGCGCAGTAGCGCTAAAGTGAGTAATACAGGACTAGGCGCATGCGCAACAGCATGGAGTGATTCCGATCCGAAGAACTCGTTGCATGCGCAGCAGGTTTGAGGTTAGAATTATCCATGGCAGCTGCCATGTTTAGTTTGGTTTCACCACATAGAGTCAGCAACCGGTGGTGACCGGTCATTGGCCTGGAAGGAGTAGGGAAAGCAAGACAGTGTCGGAATTAATTGTCCACTTGTTGGCGCATGGCAACTTCATTTGATATTTACCAGATCATTTGTTGTTATGATAAGTGTGGTTACTTTTTAAGAGAAGGCGACAAAATTAGACCTTTACTGTCAGTTTATTTTTATTATTTTTAGTTGAGAACTTTTTATATCATAAAATTGCTGGATATTACCTTTTTTTGTAGAAATAATTTTTTTGTAAAAACATTTATAGGCATGTTTTAACAGCCATATGTTATACAGTCAATAAGGGAAGCTACTTTTTCTGTGTTTTAAAAATAAACCGTTTTATTTATAACACATATCTTAGTAAAATTTACAATATCAAAACTCAACTAAAACTTCAATAAAAAATACGTCGTATATATCAATGTATTTTTTATAATATCTAGTGTCTTATTAAGCAGTAATTACACAGTAATTATTTTGGATACAATCACCTTTTTTAAAATAATAATTAACAAAATAATAATAATAAAAACATAATTATTATAACTATTAAAGTTGTATACGTGCGACAAGAGCTCCGAGCGTCGGAGCTAATTAACTTTAAATTAGAATAAAACCAAAACGAAGCGTTCTACAAAAAAAATTGTAAATTACAAAGTTGCGATTTAAGTCTTTTCCAACAACTTTCCCGCTGACAAAATTCACCTGACCAATAAATAAAAAACTTCCTCGCTTACTAACTTTTTGATGTCATAAATTTCAAACAAAAGTGCTTTGCTATAGTTTTGTATTTTTTTCTTCGTCTTATCATTTTAATTTCGGCATAAAAACATTACCATAGGCACCGTTATATAGTAGTGTTCATCATACTAAAATATCAGAATTTTATCTTGACGATAACTATATTTTTTTACAGTGTTAATGAAACGCGGCAAATTAAAATTTGCGCCCGTCGCGAGCAGTAGACCCGCTAGTGGCATCTGTCGCTGAGGCATCTGCCCGAGTGCCCGGCTTCTGCTCAGAGTAATTCATTGCCACCTATAAAACCAGGTAGTTTATTAGCGCCACAAACATTCATTACCTCGCATTCGCGCTGAACACTTCTCATTAGTTATACGTTATGGCTGCTTCGTTACCAGGCTCAATTACGTCTAACCTATAACTTCGCTTACATTGGAATTTTGTCCGACTGTCAGAGTTTAGTTTATACTGTTGAATTTCAGTTTTAAACTAACTCTTAATTTTTGTTCAACTGTTACAGTTTCTTTAACATCTTCGAATTTCAGTTTTCAACTAACTTTTAATTTATGTGCACTTTTAGTTCAACCCTAGTTACTTTATTCGCAAATTCAGTTCAACCGACCGCCAACGCTATCGCCATCTCCACCCCAATATTTCAACATCTCTGCCCCCAACACCTGCCCGAACATCTGCCCGTAGGGGCAGCTGCCCGGACATCTGTTCGGTTTTAAAAATATAAAAGAAAGGTAAAGGAGTGGGGGTGGCGCATGCTCACCAATGCAAAACTAAGGTTTGAGGTTAGAATTATCCATGGCGGCCGCCATGTCTAGTTCAGTTTCACCACATAGAGTCGGCGACCGGTTATTGGTCTAAAGGAGTGGGGGAAAGGGTGGTGGGGGGAAGGTTGCCATTTTATAAGCCCTCTCCCTAGACGGCGCTTCTCATTCTATCGCCAACTTTCAAACGATAAACACCTCTCCCATGGCACGGATGAATTATCCCGCTATCACCAACTACTTCAACTTAAAACTATTTCTGGTGATAGTTGGATAGGATTTTTAAAAACTTACTCTGGATGACCTTGACATATTTTCCACATCTCAGTTATAAGTTTGAATTTCAATTTTGAACTAACTCTTAATTTTTCTTCAACTGTTGTAGTTTTGTTAACACCGACGAATTTCAATTTTGAACTAACTTTTAATTTATGCGTACTTTTAGTTCAACCCCACTTTATGCGCAAATTCACTTCACCCTAACGCCAACACTATCGCCATCTCCACCCCAACCTATATGGCATAAAATATAACTACAGCATCTCATATATACCCTCCATCCCCCACCGGAAGCTATGTGACATGGCAGCTGGCGCCAGCTGCCGCGGCACGTGGCTCGGTGGGCACGTGGTCGGTTTTAAAAGTGGCCAAAAACCACTACTCTTACTTTCATATACACGTAACAATACAAATCATCCATATTTCTAAGTGAGCTCTGTTTGAAAAAAATGCGATTAAAAATTAATTTTAAAACTAATGAATTATTTACATTGAAAAAAAAAAATCATTACTTTTTTTGGGATGGGGGTATGTTTGTTTGGTAATGTTCTTTTTTTTTAGAAATAAACAGAAACGGCGAGTTGGATGTGTAAAAACCCTTTAAACGCTATTTAAAATGAAGAAAAACAACGTTTCCTTCGTCCCCGTTTGTTCAACAGCCACACACGTGTCGTCAAACGGCGCGCAAACGCTTAAAACATCAAACGATCTTGTTGCCTGTGAGATGAAAAATCTCGGTGGAATAACTTAAAACACTCTACAAAACCTGTTTATTATAAATTGGTAAATATGAGGTTTTTCCTTAGATCCAAAATATTCAAAGATTCTTTAACACTATTTACCCAAGGGTAAAGATATTCATATTAACATTTTATCGTTTAGATTATAGGTTGTTCATGGTAGATAGCAATTAGCTTGAGGCAAGATAAAAATTAATAAAAAAGACGGAAAAGTAATTATTTTCAAATTAAAAGCTAAACCCATATCTATTGCATAAAAGAAAAACACTTTTACTTTGAAACCACCCTAGTACTCCAATAGCACAGTAAGAGCGTGCAAAAAATATACAACTCGATTTCAAAAGCTTAAAAAAATTGTCTGGAACTGCTATTTTATTTACAATTCGATAATGTAATACTATAACTTATTAAACAGATTACATTATAATAGTTACGAAAGAGTTAGTAACTGTTGATTAGTTACTAACTAATTCTAATAATTCTACTAACTCTTCTAGAATTAGTAACTATGGATGACGTTTCCTAATGTTTTGGGATATTAGGAAACATTTATTTAAGATATTTAGGTGTAAGAGGTTGCATTAACGAACTATTAACAATATCTTATAACATGTTTTTTTATCAACCAATATTAAGTGTATCTTACCGGGTGTTACGGTGGTTGGGGGGGGGGGGGGGTTTGAGGGCTGTGCCGCTCCTGACATCCTTCCCCGGGGAGGCTTAAACATTTTACGGCTCAGCATCACGCAAGTGGCTGAATAAAACTCTCCTCAGTTTGTGCAACTTTTAACAATCTCCAGAACAACGACTCGACATAAAAACGTTACGTTGGATTAAGGTGAAAACGGGAAGGCCTATAAAGTTGTAGAAATTTCTTTTTTAGTCATGGATCCTTGTAGGTGCAATACTATTAAATGACAGAACCATTTTTATCTATAAAATGAAAAATATTGGAAGTGCTATGGTTTTTATAGTATGAATACATAAGATGGATGGTGGGTAAAAACAATGAATCGCAGAGTACATTATATATATATAACTTCCAAAATAAAAATATACTTGTTCAAGCCATATAAAATTACTCATTGAAGATTTCTTTACCTGTATGTGATCCCTTTTTTAAGCATAAATTTAATATAGTAGCTGATTATAAAATAAATAAATAAAATAAAAATAATACAAATAATAAAAGGAAGAGGATGAGTGAGGGGAGCGAACGACTTTGTCTGAGATAGAAAATTACGCTTAATAATTGTATCGAGCATAAGCTTGGTTCCCCTCTTACTAGGGAATAAAAAATGTCATACGATTAATCATCTAGCTTTGAATTTATTGTAATTTTTGTATTTACTCATGTATTATGTCTCATAAGACATGTCTTTTCGTTTGTTAGAGAAGTTAATTTTCTGCACGTACGTTAGCAAGCGTTGCATTTAGTTTTTCTAACTGTGTCCCGTTCTATTGAATTATGAACGGTTTCAGTTTTTTACTCTCTTGCAAGTCACACTGAAAAAATGGCGTGACGTTTGGTAAAATAAATACAGTTATATTCATTTACCTCTGAAAATAATACTATACGTTATATCTAAAAAAAAATCGTTAAGCAAACGTTTGTGATAAAAACGTAAATCTGGCCGTTACCAGTGGAAGCAATATATGTGGTGTTTGGTACTTTACCATTTTATTTTAATGAAAGAGCTACTAATTCTCTTATCGCCACCGCCGACGTCAAGAAGACGCCCCCCTCCACTTCCACTACTCACTCCGACTCCAGCCACGGCCGGTGACGCATCGAGTTGACCGCGCCGACGCTACTCAATGGACAATTTAAAATGTTTTCTTTCACGTATCTGTTGTTAACTTTAAATCAATTTGTTTATTTAATGTATCAATATATTCAGTAATTTGTAACAATAGAGTCAATAATTGGATTCCCGATTTATCCGCCACCGCCTACGAGATGAAAGACAGAAGCTGCTTCTACCCACATGACGACGCCGACGCCGCCCGTAACGCCCGCTCAGCCCTCGACCATGGTCCGGCATCGCAGAGGAACACCGCAATACACCAAGACTACCGTACAAGTTATTAGTAGCTCTGTCAACCCTCTCAGCAAGTAATTTTTTGTCAATTCCGCAATTATTTTATTTTATATTTGTTTCAACCGCTATTTCTAGCATTTGGTCCTAGACGCGCCGGATTATAAGTAAAACCTATAAAAGTTGTCATTGTCCGCTTTATACAGTCCATATTTAATGCTTTTTTAATTTGTATTGGGTTTATGATATGAAACATGTCTGTAATAAGCAATATTTTATGTTAAAGCAAAACAGATAAATAAGTTTTTAAGCAGGATTAAATCTGCAGTCTGCCGCTTATCGGCGCTTTCTATCTTGTCTAGCAGCGATAACGGGTTTTATTCTATTGTAGTCCGATCTCTCCAGACGCTAGTGATATTTTCGGACTTTCCGGTCTTTTATCGATCAGCTGCTTCGCTTGACAATAGATCGACCTTGATATTGTTGCCCAAACGTCATTGTTGACTCTCTGTTTACATTTCAATGTTTTGATTTTGCTATGTTCGTTTTTTATATCTGATATTTGTGGTATTATTTTCTTTAGTGTAAAAATATTATAGTTTTATTAATATTGTTTGAAAATGGCTGACATTAAGAAAAAACTTAATAAAAGTGTTAAGAGACGAGAAAGGGTTTTTGTAAGATTACAATTGTGTTATGATTTAATTAAAGAGTTACCCGGTAAGAAAAATGTTTTTACAGCTAGATGTTCAGAATTACCTCAATTGTATAAGGATTTTGAAGACATTTCTCAGGAAATTCATGAATATAACGAAAAGTTAGATGAGCCTAGTGAAGTGATAGACACTGCAGCCCCTAGCAAACAGTTTGATATTATGTATTATGAGATTAAGTCAGCCTTTGATTTGATTATTGCTCCACAGAATGTAGTTCCTGAATCTCAAGCTAAAGCTGAATCTGTTGTGAAACCTAAACTGCCTAAAATTGACATAAATAAGTTTGGTAGTCAGTTAGATCAATTTCCGTCTTTCAAGTCTTTGTTACATAATTCCTTAATAGCTCCTATTGAAAAGTTTAGTTATCTAAAGAGCTTACTTGAAGGCCCCGCTTTGAATTTAATTGAAGGTATACCTTTTGATCCAGAACATTATCAGTTAGCCTATGACACATTAGTTGAACGCTACACTAATCCTAGAATTTTAGCGACGCATTATTTGAATAAAATCCTTGATCAGCAGCCAATTAAGCATGCTAGCTTAAATAGCTTAAGACTCATTTCTGTTTGTTTAATATCAATGTCCAAGCGTTAAAGTCTCTACCCATTGTTGATTTGTCAGGTTTTGTATTTTTACAACTAGCTCTAAGGTTGTTAGATACAAACACTAGAAAGGCATTTGAGTTAGACATTAAATCGGTCAAATTGATGATTTATTGAAGTTTCTCCGTGCTCAATGTTCAATATATGAGCTTACCAATGATTCATCAAAGTCTGCCGCTACCACAAAACAGCTTACACCCTCTCATCGGAAAGTTTTAATGATAACTCAGCCAAAGTCAGAAATTGTACAGCCTACTCAGCAGTCACCATCCTCTCCTAAGTGTCCTATGTGTAAAGACAGCAACCATCAACTCTTTCGTTGTGAACAGTTCTTAGCTTTGTCACCTAGTGACAGATTTAATACAGTGCGCTCCTTCAAAAGATGTTTCGCTTGTCTGGGTACACATATGCTCACAGTATGCGCATCTACATCAAGTTGCAGGCACTGTAAGAGTAAAAAACATCACTCTCTTCTACATGATGATAAGCCCGCAAATCCTACATCTAACAACGTCTCAGTCTCAAAGGTGAATGTTAATGTCGCAACCGCTAACCCAGTGTCTCCCGCAATATCAGATAAACCCGCCAAGAGTTTAACATGTAGTTTGAACCGCAAAACCAACCACAATATGGTAATTTTAAGCACCGCTCAAGTTTTAATCCAAGACGCTTTTGGTAACTGGCAAAACTGTAGGCTTGTTATTGATGGTGGTAGTGAAGTCAATTTCATTACCAGATCTTTGGCACAAAGTTTGAACTTACCTCTCGAGAAATGCTCAGTTGATATTATGGGCATAGGCCACTCCGCTAATGTTACCGCTAAAAATATTGTATCATGCAATATTGCTTCCCGCTATGAGCATAATGACTGTCTCAAACTTGATGCTATTGTTATACCGCAAATCGCTTCTGATCTCCCTGCTACACCGCTTCCAGAATCCATTAAAAAGGAATTCTCCCATTTATTACTGGCTGATCCAGATTTCAACTGCCCCGCAAAAGTAGATATGCTCCTCGGCGCTCAAGCCTTTACGGATATAATGACTAACAAATTCCCGCTACTTAAAGGCCAACCTTCCGCTCTCCACACTATTTTTGGTTGGGTCTTATTAGGAAATGTTTCGTCTGCATCACCAGCTAAGCAATCAAACTCGCTCTTTGTTTCAATGAAAACCGATCAGCTACTACAAAAGTTTTGGGAATTAGAAGAAATTAACTTTCCTAAACCTCTTAGCTTAGAAGACCAAGCTTGTGAAGATCATTTTAAATCCACGATTTATCGAGATGAAACTGGTCGTTACGTAGCCTCACTGCCCTTCAAGGATGGAAAACCTCCTGATTTAGGTTCTACTCGAGACTTAGCCATGCGCAAATACCACTACCTTGAAACTCGATTCTCTAATAATACAGAACTTGCAGAGAATTACAAACATTTACTACAAGAGATCTGGGCCAATAAACTTGAATGGGACGAACCTCTTCCCTCAGAATTGGAATGTAAGTGGACTAAAATCACCCAAGAAATTCCTTTACTATCACAATTATTCATTCCACGTAACATCCTAAGCACTTATGTTTCAGCTCAGTTTATAGGATTCTCAGACGCCTCAAAAATTGGTATGTGCGCCACTCTTTATTTAAGAGTTAAATTCAATGAAAACAAATTTGAATGTAATTTAATCCAGTCAAAGCCAAAGGTTGCCCCGCTAAAACCGCTAACTATCCCACGCCTAGAATTAAGCGCAGCTTTGTTACTTTCACGCTTAATTAAAGCCAATGAAAGTCTAATACGTAATCTCAAAATCACACAAACTTATCTGTTCTCAGATTCTATGAATGTGTTAGGTTGGATAAATTCTCCTCCACATGTCCTTGAAACTTTTATATCCAACCGAGTATGCAAAATACTTGAAAACACCTCGCCTGATTCTTGGTATCACATCCCGGGAGACTTAAACCCAGCTGATTGTGGGACAAGAAATTTAATGCCATCAAAACTGATTAGTCTTGACCTATGGTGGCATGGACCTCCCTTCTTGATTGAACATGAATGCACGTGGCCGATTCATCGCAACATAACACCAGAGCGACCTCAATTAAAACTTGAAAACTCCGAAAATTTAGTTTTGTCCCTCAACGTTATAAAAAATGATTTGTATGATCGTATGAGCCACTACTCGACCTTAGGCAAGCTACAAAATGTTATTGGATATGTCTTACGATTTATCAACAACGTTCGACAAAGATGTGATAAGCGCAGCGGACCACTCTCTGCCACAGAACGAAATGACGCCTTAAAGTTGTGTATAAGAATAGGGCAACAACACCACTATTCTACAGAAATTAATTTAATTAAGCAAGGTAAAGAATGCTCACCTGCACTAAGGAATTTATCCCCTTTTCTTTCTCAGGACACCCTCATGGTGGGGGGACGATTAAAGTATGCTCCTTTACCAGAATCAGCCAAACATCCTTATCTAATACCTCCCAAGAGTCATTTGGCAACACTTTTATGTGACCATTATCACATTTATTCTTTACATGGTGGCACCAAACTAGTACAGTCATTGCTCCAGCGCCGTTACTGGATCCCTGGTGCTCGCAACTTAATACGGAAACGCATATTTAAATGCTTGCCATGCTACAAGCTAAAGGCGAAACCGTTACAACCTTACATGGCCGATATTCCACCATCACGGTTTCAACAAGGCAGATGTTTTATTAATGTAGGATTGGATTTTGCTGGCCCATTCCTTGTTAAGGAAAGCATTAGAAGAAATGCAAGGCTATCGAAGTGTTATATTGCCTTATTTGTCTGCATGTCGGTGAAAGCGATTCACTTAGAATTGGTTCATTCCATGACAACCGAATCCTGTTTGGCATCTATTGATAGATTTATTGCAAGAAGAGGTCTACCACAAAATATATACTCAGATCAAGGAAGAAATTTTATTGGTGCCGCTAGAGAACTCCATGAAGTATATGAAGTGCTTAAAAACTCGTATAAACAGTTTTCGGAACATTTGGCAAAACAAGAAATCACATGGAATTTTAACCCTCCCTACGCAGCAAATTTTGGCGGATTATGGGAAGCCGGAGTAAAGTCTACAAAACACAATTTGAAGAGAATTCTTGATACACATCACTTCACAGCCGAAGAATTTCAAACATTTCTCTGCCGAATCGAAGCTGTATTGAATTCCAGACCATTGTGTCCACTCTCCTCATCTCCTGATGACGGTTTCGATTGTCTCACACCAGGCCATTTCCTCATCGGTGGATGTCTATTATCTAGACCTGAAGAAGATGTTTCCAGCGCACCGCCTCATCTTCTCACAAGGTGGAAGCTAATTAGCAAAGCCTCTCAAATATTCTGGAAATGTTGGTCCAAGGATTACCTCCACTCTCAAATACAACGCCCCAAATGGAACACCAAGTCAACGGATGTCAAAGAAGGAGACGTCTGTTTAATCTATAGTTCTAATATGCCTCCCTTATCTTGGCCCTTAGGTAGAATAGTTAGGATTATGCCAGGAAAAGATAATGTAGTAAGAGTAGTGGAGATAAAGACTCCCCAAGGTATATTTACTCGCCCTGTAAATAAATTAGTTTCTTTGCCCGTGAATTGAACCGTTTAATGTTGTTTTAGTTATAATAATTTAGCTTATTTATAGACAAACCGCAGACATGTTTCATATGTTTTCATATATGTTTTCATTTATGTTTTCATATATATTTTCATATGTTTTCATATATTTTCATATGTTTTCACATGGTTTCTTAAGATTTTCGTTTGATGATTTGTTTTATAATTTTTTTCGAACTTTACAAAATTTACATTTTGGGTGGGGGGAATGTTTGGTACTTTACCATTTTATTTTAATGAAAGAGCTACTAATTCTCTTATCGCCACCGCCGACGTCAAGAAGACGCCCCCCTCCACTTCCACTACTCACTCCGACTCCAGCCACGGCCGGTGACGCATCGAGTTGACCGCGCTGACGCTACTCAATGGACAATTTAAAATGTTTTCTTTCACGTATCTGTTGTTAACTTTAAATCAATTTGTTTATTTAATGTATCAATATATTCAGTAATTTGTAACAATCGAGTCAATCATTGGATTCCCGATTTATCCGCCACCGCCTACGAGATGAAAGACAGAAGCTGCTTCTACCCACATGACGACGCCGACGCCGCCCGTAACGCCCGCTCAGCCCTCGACCATGGTCCGGCATCGCAGAGGAACACCGCAATACACCAAGACTACCGTACAAGTTATTAGTAGCTCTGTCAACCCTCTCAGCAAGTAATTTTTTGTCAATTCCGCAATTATTTTATTTTATATTTGTTTCAACCGCTATTTCTAACATTTGGTCCTAGACGCGCCGGATTATAAGTAAAACCTATAAAAGTTGTCATTGTCCGCTTTATACAGTCCATATTTAATGCTTTTTTAATTTGTATTGGGTTTATGATATGAAACATGTCTGTAATAAGCAATATTTTATGTTAAAGCAAAACAGATAAATAAGTTTTTAAGCAGGATTAAATCTGCAGTCTGCCGCTTATCGGCGCTTTCTATCTTGTCTAGCAGCGATAACGGGTTTTATTCTATTGTAGTCCGATCTCTCCAGACGCTAGTGATATTTTCGGACTTTCCGGTCTTTTATCGATCAGCTGCTTCGCTTGACAATAGATCGACCTTGATATTGTTGCCCAAACGTCATTGTTGACTCTCTGTTTACATTTCAATGTTTTGATTTTGCTATGTTCGTTTTTTTATATCTGATATTTGTGGTATTATTTTCTTTAGTGTAAAAATATTATAGTTTTATTAATATTGTTTGAAAATGGCTGACATTAAGAAAAAACTTAATAAAAGTGTTAAGAGACGAGAAAGGGTTTTTGTAAGATTACAATTGTGTTATGATTTAATTAAAGAGTTACCCGGTAGGAAAAATGTTTTCACAGCTAGATGTTCAGAATTACCTCAATTGTATAAGGATTTTGAAGACATTTCTCAGGAAACTGATGAATATAACGAAAAGTTAGATGAGCCTAGTGAAGTGATAGACACTGCAGCCCCTAGCAAACAGTTTGATATTATGTATTATGAGATTAAGTCAGCCTTTGATTTGATTATTGCTCCACAGAATGTAGTTCCTGAATCTCAAGCTAAAGCTGAATCTGTTGTGAAACCTAAACTGCCTAAAATTGACATAAATAAGTTTGGTAGTCAGTTAGATCAATTTCCGTCTTTCAAGTCTTTGTTACATAATTCCTTAATAGCTCCTATTGAAAAGTTTAGTTATCTAAAGAGCTTACTTGAAGGCCCCGCTTTGAATTTAATTGAAGGTATACCTTTTGATCCAGAACATTATCAGTTAGCCTATGACACATTAGTTGAACGCTACACTAATCCTAGAATTTTAGCGACGCATTATTTGAATAAAATCCTTGATCAGCAGCCAATTAAGCATGCTAGCTTAAATAGCTTAAGACTCATTTCTGATTTGTTTAATATCAATGTCCAAGCGTTAAAGTCTCTACCCATTGTTGATTCGTCAGGTTTTATATTTTTACAACTAGCTCTAAGGTTGTTAGATACAAACACTAGAAAGGCATTTGAGTTAGACATTAAATCGGTCAAATTTCCTACTATTGATGATTTATTGAAGTTTCTCCGTGCTCAATGTTCAATATATGAGCTTACCAATGATACATCAAAGTCTGCCGCTACCACAAAACAGCTTACACCCTCTCATCGGAAAGTTTTAATGATAACTCAGCCAAAGTCAGAAATTGTACAGCCTACTCAGCAGTCACCATCCTCTCCTAAGTGTCCTATGTGTAAAGACAGCAACCATCAACTCTTTCGTTGTGAACAGTTCTTAGCTTTGTCACCTAGTGACAGATTTAATACAGTGCGCTCCTTCAAAAGATGTTTCGCTTGTCTGGGTACACATATGCTTACAGTATGCGCATCTACATCAAGTTGCAGGCACTGTAAGAGTAAAAAACATCACTCTCTTCTACATGATGATAGTCATAGTCATAGTCATAGTCATAATAATCTTTATTCATCGCATGTACATTCATGGTACAAGAAATAGTGTCACAAGTAACAAAAATAAAATTAACACTTCATACAAATTGAATAGTAAAAAGTTATAACAAAACAAAAACATTATTTATTTGTTTGGGAGGTAGAAAATTCTTCTAATGAATAAAATGATCCATTTAATAAGTACGATTTTAATAATTTTTTAAATTTTCTAAAATTAGTTTCATTTTTAATTTCCTTGGGGACACATTTTAAAAATGTGTGTCCTGCATAGGTTGGTTTTTTCTCAAAAAATTTTAACCTATGAGGCTGAATTATTTCATACCTTTGTCTTGTATTATATGTGTGAGTTTTGGGCTTCATTCCAATTGGTTTTGATGTTTTTACAAGGACAATACACTCAAATATGTACTGTGCATAAACTGTAAAAATTTGTAGATTTTTAAAATGTTCCTTGGCTGACTCGTCATGTTTTAATTTAAGCATAATTCGAATGGCTCTTTTTTGTAATTTCAAGATACCATCCATATTTATCTTTTTTGTAGAACCATACAGGGCAATGCAAAAGGAAATGTGAGAGTGAATATGGGCAAAGTAAATATTTTTTAAAGTTTTTAAATTACAGTAAAATGACATTTTTGATAAAGCATAAATCCCCGAGTTAATCTTTCCTAAAATTTTGTGAACATGATCATCCCAATTCAGATGCCGATCTATTGTCAAACCTAAAAAGTTTGTACTATGTTCGTGTTCAATGTGGTATGAGTCATATATTATTATTGGATCTCTTAGTCTATTCTGTGCTGTCTTAAAAGTCATAAATTTACATTTCTCAGAATTCACAATTAAATTTTGATTAAGTAAATAGTTTCCAATACTTTCCAATTCAATGAAAGCGCTTATTTCGGTTTCTTCAGGAGAGTTTGACGATATTAACAAATTAGAATCATCTGCATAAAGGCAGAGTTTATTATTTAGATTATTTACCAATGCATCATCTATACCCTTCAGGTAACACAAAAAAAGCAATGGTCCTAAAATTGACCCTTGAGGTACTCCAAATCTAAGTTGCTTATAACTAGAAGATATTTTAATTAATTTGTTATATTTTGTTAAATGAGAAATTTCCACATGCTGAAATCTATTGGTAAGATAGGAGTTGAACCAGTTTAGAGCTTTTATGCTTACTCCAAGGACTTTAAGTTTTTCTACTAATTTTGAATGGTTGACACTGTCAAAAGCCTTGGAAAGGTCCATAAATATGCCAGCCGTATGTTTTCCTTTGTCTACAGAGTCAATTATAGATTCAATGAAAGAAACAGCAGCACTTACAACTGATTTTCCTTGCCTAAACCCATGTTGGTTATCATCTAATAAATTGAATGTCTCTAAAAATTCTGATAGTTGTAAGTAAACTGCCTTTTCATATACTTTGGATAAAGATGGCAGCACTGATATAGGACGGAAGTTAGTAATACTTTCCTGATCTTTTTTCTTAAGTAAGGGTATTATTTTTGCTTGTTTTAACTGGTTTGGGAAAATGCCCGTGACAAATGACGAATTTATTAAATGGGAGAGAACTCTACTAAAACTTTTTTTTACTGCCTTAATCACTTTTATCGGAATTTCATCAAAACCACTTGAATTTTTATTTTTCAATGAGTCTATTATTTTTTCTACCTCCCGCTCATCTATTGGCTTAAACCTAAACTGTGGTCTTATAAACACATTGCTTTCTAAATTCTAATCAACATCTACTTCTGCAATAATGTTATCATTATTAATATTCAAATCTTTTACTACACTGACAAAGTAATCATTTAACATATTAGAAATTAACTCTGGGTCTGTTATCTTTTCATCTCCTATTGTCAGAGTCATATTATTAAACGGTTTCATTTCTTTTTCTCCCACTTCAGAATCTATTATGTTCCAAACAGTTCTTTGAATATTTGATGAGTTAGAAATTCTATTTTGAAAATAATTATTTTTTGCTTGGTTTAGCTCAGACCTATAAATTTTCTTTTCTCTTTCTAAAAACATCTTTAAGTCATCATTTTTATTATTTCGATATTTTGTTGTTAACTGAATTATATTTTTATGTTTAACTTTTAATTCATCTGGTATCCATTTATTTTTTCTATTTTTAATAGTAATTAATGTTTTTGGAAAAGCTTGATCAAAATAAAATTGAAGTAATTTTTGAAAACTGTCAAATTTTGTTTCCACGTTAGCAAGATAGACATCAGACCAGGTTTCATTGCTCAGTAATTTAGAGAAAAGGTCAATATTTTCAGGGGAAAACTTTCGTACTTCTTTTTTTAATGATATCCTATTGTTGTTTAAAAAATATTTACAATTGATTTTCAGTAACTGACCATCATGATCAGATAAGCAAGTTATCAGACCTTCAATACTCAAACTGGATGGTTTAACATTTTTTATTAAAAAATTATCAATTGCGGTTATTGAATTTTCAGTAACTCTGGTGGGGAAATTGACAAGGTATCTCTTATTATGGCTTTTTAACATACCTTTCAGTAATTTGTAATTCCTGTCAGTTTTCAATACATCGATATTTATGTCCCCTGCAATTATGATTTTATCGAACTTTTTCTCCAGATAATCAATTAACATGCTCAATCTTTCTAAAAATATATTTACATCTGAGGCTGGTGACCGGTACAGACCCATAATTACATATCTAGTCTTATTTACAGTAAATGTACAAGCACAAAATTCAAACTGTATCTCTTCCAAAATTAAATCTCTCAATGTTTTTGGCACAGTCACCCCCCTCAAGTCAAAACCCTCTTCCGACAGAATCATTACACCACCTTTAGATTTACTTTCTCTTGCAAAAAAAGACTTCAACTCATAAGAATCTATATTAAGTCTACATATTTCTGCCTCTTTCATGTCATGCTCACATAATACAATTATTTGTGGCTGTATTTCAATCAAAATAGCAAGTAAAGCGTTAATTCTAGAAGGAAGATGTTGAATGTTTTGGTGGAAAATTTTTAATGTATTTTGGTTTGTGTTTACTTGACGGGAGAATTTACGTGAGGCGTTAAGTTTAAAGATGAGCTGGGTGACTGAGCTGGTTTGGTTATACTAGAAACTGAATTTACTGTGGCATTCACAACACTACTGATATCACAATTACTCTGCTTTATCACTGAATGGTTGACACTATCAGATCCTAAAGTGTCCTTGACTGCTTCGCTGTACGAGAGATTACCAGGAACCAATAATAGGGGCTGTACATCTGCAGCGCCGACAGGTACCCCGCTAATTGTTGGGTCTTCAAGAGATTCATCACAACCAGTGGATAGCCGTTCTTCAGAGGGCCATCCTTTCCATGGCGATGAGTTTGAAACAATAGATGACTCATTATCTTCCACTAATATCGGCAGCTCATCAGGAACAGGACTATTTTTTTCAATCTTCATCATTTCAGTAGATATGAGTGTCTTTAGCTTCATAACAAAATTGTGATATTTTAACCCATTAAACAACATTCTGTATGCTCTTTGATTGTATGTGACAATTTTAATATGTGCTTTTGTCTTATTCTGGAATTCAACAATCTTTTTTGTGAAGTGCTCGGGAGTGATGTAATCCCTTACACAACCGAGTGGAGAGCATATTAACACCTTATATTTCTTTTCTTCAAAATCTGTTGCAAGTTGTTTTAAGGCTTCATCATATTTTTGTATTGTAGGCTTTCCATTGTAACTTAACTTAGTTATCAGGCCATATACTCCTGCACCATTTTCAACTTTCTGTAGGGACAACTGATTGTTTACACAATTCCACACATTTGGTTTGCCAAACTCTTGTTTGAACTTTACAGCCACACCGGCTGACATTTGCCTCTCGTGACCGAAGTCTCCTGAGATGCAGTGTGCAAATGCTGTTGTCTTGTCATTTCGATGAAGTTTGATTACTTTAGCCATATCCTCATCAACTATTTCAATTAATGGTGTGTGTAAAGGGGGTGTTGTGGGAGTATTTTGGTCATTGGACTTCTTACACAATATCTCTTCAATTGCTTTGGCAACAGATTTTTTGCCTCTTCGGCTTATATGAAAACCGTTTTTATCATGCTGAAATCTCTCTAACAGAAATAGTTCTAGCAGATAAGTATTGGGGTGTTTGTAGGCTATTTTCCTGATTTCTTCATTAATTTCCGAAATAATTCTGTGTCTCCTGTCTGTGTTATGCAAATCGTAACGGTAAGGAACAATGGAAAGTACAACATTAGTGTTATTGTACTTCAAAACTAAATTTTCCAAACTTTCTATCATTTCTCGTTTTGAGGTTATGTTATTCTTGGTTAGGTATTCAACATTATTAGTTCCACCTATTATGACTATCCAATCATTACTACCAAATAGATCTAAGTCTGGCTTTTTCATTGCAGTTTCCTTGATGGTCTCTATCATTGCTCCTGGAATTACATGGCCAAACACATTAATTTTTCCAGCCAATCGCATGTCTAAATATTCTGCAATTGCTCTTCCTTGGCTGTCAGATATTAGTGTCAATTTAGAAAGGTTTGGGTTACTCCTTGTTGCACTGGATGAGATTTTTGGATTTCCATCAGCAACATTACCAGTATCTACCTTTTTATTATTAGACATTGGCTTACTTGATTTACAGACTTGTTTACTATTGAGATTGTCTGTTTTTTCCATCTGCATTTTTTCTTCCAATTTGGAAAAATAATTTTTTGTTGGCACATCATATTTTGTAGAGACTTGAACCTCACCGCTTTGATAGAAACATTTCAAGTCATTGATCTCATTTTGAAGCTGCTGAATCTGAACTAGTAAATTATTATACTTTTCTTCACTGCAATTTTTTATTTCTTTGATACATCCAGTTGACTTTTTTGTCTCATTTTGTACGTCATTTTTATCATGCACAAAAGAAAATAAAGTGTCTTTTGAAATATCTAGACCTCTATTTAGTACGTATGTGATATAGGAGCGCTTCTTAGCACAGTCCACACTACTGATGTTTGGGATGGTCAAGTTGTCAAACAGATCTTTCTTGTTTGCATTTAACAGTAAATACTCTGCAGCGTGAATCGTATATATCCCACAGTCAAAAGTATTATCCTGCGTGGGTCCGGGAATCAATTCCATCTGTGAGCATTCACTCAGTTTGTAATAAGCGGAGAGTTTTTGCACGATGATTTCAGCATCAGCTATGTTTGCATTATTTAATGAATCATAGTAATAAAAAACTCCCTTTGTCTTACAAAAAACTAACAGGCTCCAATGACTCCCCCGACAATCATTCTCATAATTTGAAGGAGATTTATTTAAGGTTGGATCATCCTCCATAATTTCTCGATAATTGTTGACTGGTAGAACTAAAATGTCCTTGTCCTCAAGGAGCATGGGGTTGAGAAATACACTTGTGTCCTTCATTGAAGAGTTTTTAATACTTTGGACTATGGCTATATCCATTAAAAGTATTTTATCTTGAGGTCCAGCAATTTTTTCCATCAGTATATGAAAATAACTGGTTAAAACATCATCAGATATCCAAGTTTCTCCTAGTATCATTAGCTTTTTCTTACATAACTTGAGCTCATTTTTCAGTTTAATATTTTCAGAGTCAATATTACTATTCTCACTTCTATTAACTTTTTGAGCACAGTCATCTTTCTTTTCAAAAGTATTTATTTGATTTAAATTAGCTTCCGTATTATGTAAGCTTAAAATATGATTCTGTGTAGATTCAGTAAATTTTTTTGTCAACGTAACATCCATCATTGGTTTTTCGTTCATCGGGGATTTTATGTTTAACAAAGTCTTAGGTTTTTTTCCATTATCTTTGACTTTTGCTTGTGACCTAGTTTTAATAAAAGGACTATTTTTAACACTATTGCCATTTTTCATTGTACCGTACATTATGTTAATAATATATCAAATAGGGTATATTTTCAAAGCTCAGTTTAACATAATGTAGAAAAATGTGTAAAATTTTAAATAAAAATTACAATTTAGTAGCAACCATTTGTAACTGAACTGCAGGTTAAGAATTAATTCTCAAGTTGAATGAATGCCCAGTCAATGGCATTTGTTTGTAAACACTGGCTGAAGCGGCAAAAGGAGCAGTTGTACCTGAGTATCCAAAGGTCAGTTCCAAGCGACCTTTCTTATCTCTGGCTTATCTCTTCCTTCTCGGAAAGAAACATGAAATTCCTGGAACTTTTATCACTTAAAACACTTTTAACTATCCTAAATTATCTTTTAGAAAAAAAAACTGGCCATTGAAGTTCGTGTAAGAATTTTCACCCTTCACTTTAGTGTGAACCCCCAATAAAAACACTTTAAAAAAACCAGGAAAATTTGCTAAAAACTGAAGAGCACAACTTACACACAACTAAGCACTCTGGGCCACCAGGACACCAACAAAGCCCGCAAATCCTACATCTAACAACGTCTCAGTCTCAAAGGTGAATGTTAATGTCGCAACCGCTAACCCAGTGTCTCCCGCAATATCAGATAAACCCGCCAAGAGTTTAACATGTAGTTTGAACCGCAAAACCAACCACAATATGGTAATTTTAAGCACCGCTCAAGTTTTAATCCAAGACGCTTTTGGTAACTGGAAAAACTGTAGGCTTGTTATTGATGGTGGTAGTGAAGTCAATTTCATTACCAGATCTTTGGCACAAAGTTTGAACTTACCTCTCGAGAAATGCTCAGTTGATATTATGGGCATAGGCCACTCCGCTAATGTTACCGCTAAAAATATTGTATCATGCAATATTGCTTCCCGCTATGAGCATAATGACTGTCTCAAACTTGATGCTATTGTTATACCGCAAATCGCTTCTGATCTCCCTGCTACACCGCTTCCAGAATCCATTAAAAAGGAATTCTCCCATTTATTACTGGCTGATCCAGATTTCAACTGCCCCGCAAAAGTAGATATGCTCCTCGGCGCTCAAGCCTTTACGGATATAATGACTAACAAATTCCCGCTACTTAAAGGCAAACCTTCCGCTCTCCACACTATTTTTGGTTGGGTCTTATTAGGAAATGTTTCGTCTGCATCACCAGCTAAGCAATCAAACTCGCTCTTTGTTTCAATGAAAACCGATCAGCTACTACAAAAGTTTTGGGAATTAGAAGAAATTAACTTTCCTAAACCTCTTAGCTTAGAAGACCAAGCTTGTGAAGATCATTTTAAATCCACGATTTATCGAGATGAAACTGGTCGTTACGTAGCCTCACTGCCCTTCAAGGATGGAAAACCTCCTGATTTAGGTTCTACTCGAGACTTAGCCATGCGCAAATACCACTACCTTGAAACTCGATTCTCTAATAATACAGAACTTGCAGAGAATTACAAACATTTACTACAAGAGATCTGGGCCAATAAACTTGAATGGGACGAACCTCTTCCCTCAGAATTGGAATGTAAGTGGAATAAAATCACCCAAGAAATTCCTTTACTATCACAATTATTCATTCCACGTAACATCCTAAGCACTTATGTTTTCGCTCAGTTTATAGGATTCTCAGACGCCTCAAAAATTGGTATGTGCGCCACTCTTTATTTAAGAGTTAAATTCAATGAAAACAAATTTGAATGTAATTTAATCCAGTCAAAACCAAAGGTTGCCCCGCTAAAACCGCTAACTATCCCACGCCTAGAATTAAGCGCAGCTTTGTTACTTTCACGCTTAATTAAAGCCAATGAAAGTCTAATACGTAATCTCAAAATCACACAAACTTATCTGTTCTCAGATTCTATGAATGTGTTAGGTTGGATAAATTCTCCTCCACATGTCCTTGAAACTTTTATATCCAACCGAGTATGCAAAATACTTGAAAACACCTCGACTGATTCTTGGTATCACATCCCGGGAGACTTAAACCCAGCTGATTGTGGGACAAGAAATTTAATGCCATCAAAACTGATTAGTCTTGACCTATGGTGGCATGGACCTCCCTTCTTGATTGAACATGAATGCACGTGGCCGATTCATCGCAACATAACACCAGAGCGACCTCAATTAAAACTTGAAAACTCCGAAAATTTAGTTTTGTCCCTCAACGTTATAAAAAATGATTTGTATGATCGTATGAGCCACTACTCGACCTTAGGCAAGCTACAAAATGTTATTGGATATGTCTTACGATTTATCAACAACGTTCGACAAAGATGTGATAAGCGCAGCGGACCACTCTCTGCCACAGAACGAAATGACGCCTTAAAGTTGTGTATAAGAATAGGGCAACAACACCACTATTCTACAGAAATTAATTTAATTAAGCAAGGTAAAGAATGCTCACCTGCACTAAGGAATTTATCCCCTTTTCTTTCTCAGGACACCCTCATGGTGGGGGGACGATTAAAGTATGCTCCTTTACCAGAATCAGCCAAACATCCTTATCTAATACCTCCCAAGAGTCATTTGGCAACACTTTTATGTGACCATTATCACATTTATTCTTTACATGGTGGCACCAAACTAGTACAGTCATTGCTCCAGCGCCGTTACTGGATCCCTGGTGCTCGCAACTTAATACGGAAACGCATATTTAAATGCTTGCCATGCTACAAGCTAAAGGCGAAACCGTTACAACCTTACATGGCCGATATTCCACCATCACGGTTTCAACAAGGCAGATGTTTTATTAATGTAGGATTGGATTTTGCTGGCCCATTCCTTGTTAAGGAAAGCATTAGAAGAAATGCAAGGCTATCGAAGTGTTATATTGCCTTATTTGTCTGCATGTCGGTGAAAGCGATTCACTTAGAATTGGTTCATTCCATGACAACCGAATCCTGTTTGGCATCTATTGATAGATTTATTGCAAGAAGAGGTCTACCACAAAATATATACTCAGATCAAGGAAGAAATTTTATTGGTGCCGCTAGAGAACTCCATGAAGTATATGAAGTGCTTAAAAACTCGTATAAACAGTTTTCGGAACATTTGGCAAAACAAGAAATCACATGGAATTTTAACCCTCCCTACGCAGCAAATTTTTGCGGATTATGGGAAGCCGGAGTAAAGTCTTTCAAAACACCATTTGAAGAGAATTCTTGATACACATCACTTCACAGCCGAAGAATTTCAAACATTTCTCTGCCGAATCGAAGCTGTATTGAATTCCAGACCATTGTGTCCACTCTCCTCATCTCCTGATGACGGTTTCGATTGTCTCACACCAGGCCATTTCCTCATCGGTGGATGTCTATTATCTAGACCTGAAGAAGATGTTTCCAGCGCACCGCCTCATCTTCTCACAAGGTGGAAGCTAATTAGCAAAGCCTCTCAAATATTCTGGAAATGTTGGTCCAAGGATTACCTCCACTCTCAAATACAACGCCCCAAATGGAACACCAAGTCAACGGATGTCAAAGAAGGAGACCTCTGTTTAATCTATAGTTCTAATATGCCTCCCTTATCTTGGCCCTTAGGTAGAATAGTTAGGATTATGCCAGGAAAAGATAATGTAGTAAGAGTAGTGGAGATAAAGACTCCCCAAGGTATATTTACTCGCCCTGTAAATAAATTAGTTTCTTTGCCCGTGAATTGAACCGTTTAATGTTGTTTTAGTTATAATAATTTAGCTTATTTATAGACAAACCGCAGACATGTTTCATATGTTTTCATATATGTTTTCATTTATGTTTTCATATATATTTTCATATGTTTTCATATATTTTCATATGTTTTCACATGGTTTCTTAAGATTTTCGTTTGATGATTTGTTTTATAATTTTTTTCGAACTTTACAAAATTTACATTTTGGGTGGGGGGAATGTTTGGTACTTTACCATTTTATTTTAATGAAAGAGCTACTAATTCTCTTATCGCCACCGCCGACGTCAAGAAGACGCCCCCTTCCACTTCCACTACTCACTCCGACTCCAGCCACGGCCGGTGACGCATCGAGTTGACCGCGCCGACGCTACTCAATGGACAATTTAAAATGTTTTCTTTCACGTATCTGTTGTTAACTTTAAATCAATTTGTTTATTTAATGTATCAATATATTCATTAATTTGTAACAATCGAGTCAATAATTGGATTCCCGATTTATCCGCCACCGCCTACGAGATGAAAGACAGAAGCTGCTTCTACCCACATGACGACGCCGACGCCGCCCGTAACGCCCGCTCAGCCCTCGACCATGGTCCGGCATCGCAGAGGAACACCGCAATACACCAAGACTACCGTACAAGTTATTAGTAGCTCTGTCAACCCTCTCAGCAAGTAATTTTTTGTCAATTCCGCAATTATTTTATTTTATATTTGTTTCAACCGCTATTTCTAACATGTGGTAATGCAGTGGCCGCAACCTTGTGATTCTGATTGAATAAAAAAACATAGTTTCTAAAGACATTGATACAATTTTGTTTGCTTTGAACGTAATACATTCGGTGGTTATTTTCGTGATCCCAGTTAATATAAACAAATTATCTATCATCCAACCCAAAAAATGATTTTTGTATCATTAGTATAACTGTCTCCCTGAAAGTTGACATAAGCTGTAGTAAATCTTGAAAGTAAATCCCACTATACTAAAAAAGAGTCTCCAGGTAGGAGATTGAGGTTGTCGGTGTTTTAATGCGCTGCGACACCTCCGATACCCGGCCCGAGGGAGACGGCAACATTTTATGGTTAGCGTCCCACCAAATACACTAAACCTCCACGACAAACCACAGTGATTAGAGACTAGAGTGATTCCGAAGTGACCAATGAGAAAAGTAATTTTTTATACGGTAATGGATTTTCTAAACTTTAAATTCATGTCTAATTGAACTCTGGTAAAATAATTATGATAATATATTTTACATTATGAAATTAACTTTTCTCACGCTTAGCCTTATATATGCAATGTTATCTTAATAATTGTATTTTTATTAAAAGGGAGAGTGTTGTATTTTGATCATAATGCACCTAGTATCAGTGTGTGGTTTCCATAAACTTGCTGGCTTTCACAGAGCGACACCAGTAGTAGTCATAGTTTCTCTACTAAAGGGCAAGTCTAGTGTGATAAACTTGTGTTCTTAGTCTTTTTGGTGGGTTTAAAAACCAGTACTTTAAACAAATTTACATTTCAGTGTTGTAATTTTAACCTTTTGTGGCTAGTATTTTTATATATTTATATAAAACATAATTATTATTAATTACTTCCTCGAAGAAGTTTTTATTAATAGAGTTCTTTCTTCTTCCCATTAGTTCTAGGTAAATAAACCCTACAGTCAAAGGTACACGAGGATCCTGTATTATTAATCACAAAACACAACATTTTAAAACATACATTTTCTTATAATAACACCATTTTTTGAATTTTTGTGATGTGTATTGCATGTAGGATGATTAGGTGTAATGAATAAATCTATTATCTTTAAAATAATTAGTTTTTAAGTAAATAAAAATAAATACAAATGAGATTTTTCCCAAGTTGCAACAGTCTCCACTACATCAAACCTTATGTTACTTTCACGTTTAAGTACTCTTTCATAGAGAAAAATCGACTGTTTAAATAATTTAATATGTTCCAATTAATATGAAATTTTTGTAGTATAAATTACATGTAACCCTGTTTTAACCCAAAAATCAGGGCAAATGTATTCAAAAGTTTTACGCGGGAGAAAATATCTCGACCACTGCTTGGTGCACCTCACCCAGGCTGGGGTGTTATGTTGGTTTTGCGTCCAACAAACACAGCAGACCTGAGAATATTGCCACTCCACAAAAACACTCATCATCTCGGAAAGGAGCGCACCAACGCGATTTTTACCTTACTGTGTAAATATTTCTTTCTCAACTTTACAAAGATTTTAAACTCGCTTGTGAAATAATAAAAAAAATAGCAAACTTCCATAATTGAACCTAAAAATTCCGTTTTAGTATAAATGCAATAAAAATCGAAATGAATAAAATGACTAAAGGCAAATGATTTCGTTTCATCGATTTCCTTCATTAAAAATGATTTGTTGATCCTCATTAAAATTAAAATGATATTCACAGAGAAAAATGAGCTCACGAGACATTGGTTGTATATTTAAAAACCAAGTGTTTTATGTTCTCCATTATGTCTTTAAATATATTAAAACCATGAGTTATTGAAATGTAATATGGTATTTTTACAAATCAAAAACCAAATTATTTCCAACTAATATAAAATAAAAGTATAATTCAATAATGACAGTAATTCTTTTCTATAAAACCATTGTACAACATAATTACGATTGAGAGTTTACTAAATATACAGTTTGAATTCTTTTAAATTTTACATTAAACACTCAATGACCCAAGACTCAATTAATTAAATTAATTTAACTATGGTTCTGTCCACAGATATAATTGGACGAACATAATCGTGTTAATAAATTTCTTGAGAGTTTCTCATACTTTTTAGCGAATTTCCCTATAGGGAATACGCTATTACGGTAGTAGCCATGGTAAGACCTAAGCCCGGGACGATGTTACTTTTTCATTTTGAGGTCCCCAGAAGCCAAAAACACCGTTCGTTCATTTTCATATATATGTATATATATATATCTATATATATATATATCTATATATATATCTATGTGTCCGTGGTACTGATAACTTTTGAAGGGGACCTCCGATTTTGATAAAATTTGGTATGAAGGTGTAAGGCTAGGTCTATTTTCATGAGTTCGCGAACCAGCATGATCGGGTTATGGGAACGGGGTTTTATGGGGTTTCAAAGGGGTCAAAAATGGGTTTTTTGCATTTTTGGAGCATAATTTTCAAAATTCAACAAATTTAACTAAAACCATTTAAAAGAGCTTAAAAAAACAAACAATTTAATATTTTGAATTTTTAACTTGGCTTAACAGGTTACGGAGAAAAGCCAAAAATAGGTTTTCCATGTTAATCTTATGGGAAATCAACAAAACCCTGTATCTCGCTTATTTATTGGAATAACTTGATAAAATTAGGTATGTAAATTCACTTGGTAGGGTTCAATTGATATTTGCTTACAACACCCACATGGCGGCAAACCTACGTACTCACCCCTATGGGGTTTATGGGGAAAATGAAAAGAACGCCATAACTTGATAATATTTGGTATGTTCATTCACTAGGTAGGATTTAACTGATATTTGCTTACGACACCCATATGGCAGCAAACCTACTTGCTCACCCCCATGGGGTTTATAGGGAAAATTAAAGTGCCGAAAATTGATACAGTTTGACATTTACCTAACGTAACTATTACATTTCCTAACAAAACAAACATTTTCTAACAACATCACAAGGCAGCCAACCTACATACCCATTCCTATGGTGTTTATGGGGAAAATACAATATCTCAAGATCGTTTGGAAATTCGCGGAGTACGCAGGTCTGCTGCGACGGGGGTATTTATTTATAGAATTTATTTAATCCACACTAAAAATTAATTCTTTAAATTACAGAGATTGCATAAACTATGTAAACTGATGCCGGAAAAACGTATATGCTCAGCTACTTCAGTTCTGTAAAGTAAATAAAGCTATTTCTCAAAAACCCCACCGGGGGTTTTACTGGACAATTCTAAATAATCAGATGAAATGAGTACATATTGTAATATTTTGCAATTTCATTTAAATGTGTGAGAAATGTTTCTTGGTTTTTAAATTATGTATACCAAAAATGTTTTTATTGCAATTTTGGTGTAGCTTTCAAAAAAATAAGGAATACTTATTATGTATAATAACTTTGCAATTACAAATTATTGATTATAAATTATCTTTCGTAAAAAAATTGCTGCTTAAATTTGATTACCATGGAATACTCGAAAAGTTTGTTTTCATATAAAACCTTTTTTAAGTTTAAATTTCCTTAAACAACCATTATTAAAACAAAATTTATTAAATACATCAATATAAAAAATTACATTACATCTTCCAAGAAGCATTCGTACAATACATTGACAGTTGTATATAAAAAAATTACCACATGTGTGAGATTTTCACGTAGTAAATAATAAGTAATATATTTGTTTTTCTCATAAATATTGAATGAAGCAGAGACGTAGCCAGTTGTTGTTTCAGTTCTGGACAGAAGAGCAGCAAATGGACTAATAAAGACTCCCGAGTCGTAATAACACCAGAGAGCTCGCCATTTGTCCATCGCGAGAGCTCGCGCTTCATCCATCTAGATTTCTTGGCAACAATCTCCTTTTTCTGTACGATCAATTCCAACATCACTTAACTGCCACTACACAAGTTTTTATTTCAGACTATTTTTTATTCAGGCTCTTCGTAGTGTTTATTTTGTAGTTTATTAATTCAGTACTATGAAAATATGTAAGTATTAGACTTGCAGTAAAGTAATATAGCAGAGTGCAGCAGTGTTGGATGTTATCTTAATTTTCAGTTTATTGCACTACTCTGATAATTAATTTTGTTGTAATCGACAAGCTCCAATCGATTCCTGGTGGCCAAAACCCCCTTATACATTAAAAAATCAAAAGTTCTTGGAGGGAAAGAATTTTGCTCGTAAAAACAATGCTTGTTTTAGAGTATAAGTACCAGGGGGACCGAGCTTAAGCTCGGTAAAATTATTTCTTTCGTTCTCACACAAATTTCGTTCACTCCGCTCACTGTCCCTCTTAATTTTTAAGACGAGCTCGTTCGCTTCGCTCACTCGTCAGGCCAAAGGGTGCTGCACTTTGGTATAATTTTCCTTTAAAGATATAACACATACGTTTTAATCTACAGTTATCAGCTGATTTTTGTTCAATTAATGAACTCTCCATAAGGATAACATGGAAACTTTAATGAGCTCTAGCACGAAAACCGAATTTTTTTCAGCTATGGGACCAGCTCCAATCGATTTTTGGTGGCCAAAACCGCCATATTCAATAAAAAATAAAAAATCCTTGGAGCAAAAAAATTTTGCCGGTACAAACTGAGCTTGTTTTAAGATAAGATAAGTAAACAAGAATAAGATTTATTAAACAATATCATTATAAAGCATTCTCAAATAATCAATTTTAATATTTTAAAAATTAAAGTCTTTTTAGAATAAGTACCCAATCTATAATATAACTTTCAATGGAACATTTCATGGTCTTATTATATAACAGTATTTTTATAAAATCACACGCATATTATTGTTAAGTAAGTTAAAATTTTTAATTTATTTCCTAAACATTTGTTATAATCATTCGTTGATATTATTAATTTTATGTTTAGTGAGATCAGGCAATCGTTTGGCAATTATGAAAAATTACTTACAAGATATTAATTTTATTAATCACCATTTATTAAATATTATCTTTTATTCATCTCCATGATTATTTAAAAAAATCATGCTTCAACACACATTGCCAAAACTTATATCTTTATTCTTAATTTTAATAAAAACACAGGAGAAACAGTAAACTCGTGTGCGTATAGTATGTCTCCTCGAGTGAAATTAATGTGCCCTTTGTTACATTGTGAGGCTCAAAACCTCTTCGTTATCCGAGGGCTAAAGCAGTGCAGCCACAGTTGATGCATTGCTCCCAAACAGCAGATAAGATTTGTGGGGCTTTAATACAGTCTACAAATGTTGGACAATAATTTGAATTATAGTAGTAACGTGTTCCTTGAAAGCTAGCAATATATTTTGATACAATACAAATGTTACTTTTAGTTCTACATAAATGACATCCGACCAATCCAATATTGTGAATATACAGATATTCACAATATTGGATTGGTATGGATTGGTTAATCCATATAGTTGGATTGGTTTAAACATCCGTTATACAGATAACGGATGTTTAAAATGCTTTATTCAATCCCAATGCTATTTTAATGGGAAATTATGAGATTTCAATGGTGGATAGCGCCTTTATTTTTAGTCCTATTCTCATAAGTTTTTGGCATATTCAACTACAGACCAAACCCTATCCAACGACATCAAAAACTTGAAAATCTGTTGAAAATTGCAGGAGGAGTTCTACACACAAAAAAACCCTTGGTGTATTAAATACGTATAGATAAATTCACAAATTTGCAGATAAATCATTCAGGTATAATCATTCAAATATAATCATTACAACAAAGAAAATATTAAGTTTTCTTTGGGAATAAGAAATAAATTAAAAGTGAAATGTTATTCTAACAGAAATTAACAAGATGATTTCTTTTAGTATGAATGTATTTCCTGTGAGAGATTTTGAAAATATTCAGATTAATATATCAAACGAACTTGCGTGAAGATGCGTGTGGCGAGCTCAATCTTAGGTTAGCTCATTTTAAAGCAAGCTTTTCGTGTTCCCGACTAGGAAAATATGAAACTCACCTGCAATCCAAAAAATGAATGAACATAATTGATATTTCCCAAAATATTGTCCAACACACTCATTTTTATAATCATATTTCCATTTGTCTAATATTTTTCAACTTCCAACTGCGAAATAGTTATATATTTGTTTCTAGTTTTAGTAATAATAAAGACGATGTTCTAGAATTAATTCAAATAAACTCTGATTTATAAAATTGATTTTATTTACCATTTAAATATTTTAAAAATGCCACATGCCTGCTTATTACAATTGGTCTTCTTAATGACTTCATCCTTCAGGCAGTCTTCACAGCCGTTAAGTCTACTTTCATGAGGCATCCCGACAACCCTGAGGAACCTCTCGGCGAACCGGATCTCCTTCCAAGCCTCATCGTCTTCAGAATAGTCGTATTCCACGGCGATGAAAGAGCCCTCCTGTGCTGCATTGCCTCTCATGCCTGAAATAATTTCGTAAAAAGGAAGCAACCTCATAGTTGTGAGAAAAACTTAAAATCGTTCGAAAACAGATTTAACTACACATAGTGTCCCATATCTCTGTGGACAACGGTATACGGCGTTGTTGCTTAGGTCAAGACAAATACATTACACCATAGGAACCTAGATCTCCGGTGCCTTATCCAGTGTATATGTCTGATCGTGTTTTAACACCAATATCTATAACTCCTAAATGGTTTTACGTACCACGTTGTCATTTTACACAATTTTTTGTCCTATTAAGATTTGTATTTATGCAAAATATTATTGTAATTTTTCATTTAATTTTCTCCAAATTTTTTTATCTAGATTATTGAAAAAACTTGAGGTTATCCAAAAAAGAAAAAGAAAATTAAATAATTGAAGGACTAAGAATACAAACTTATCTGACTGTATAATTTGCTGTGTAATTAAGCCTAAGTGGGTAGCTACTTAGACACCACATGGACATATTATCAAGTGAGCTAGACTGACTGATAAGAAACGATAAGAGACTGTATTTAGTATTACTGCACTGGCCACACTACTGGACAAGTGGCCAGTTAATTTCCAAGCATTTACATTATTGTCACTTCTGTATTTTTAAGTAATGGAAATAAATCATTTATTCATTTATTCATATTCATTTATTCAAATAATATCCAAATATCATTAACCGTTTCGAAATGGCGGTCATTTTAGTTATTGGATTAAAACAATCAGAAATGCATTAATAAAAGGAAATTTCAACTGCAACATCCAGTGTGATGACCTCCCCCCCCCCCAAACTCCCTCTGCCCTACGTGGTTTTGGCAGCATCAAGAAGTGGTGCCATTAGGGAAACAGCTGAGGTAAGAGTCTTGACTGGTCCTATGACAAACAAGGTGATATGTATGTAGGGACGGGTTACTAAGGAAACAGGTGGTCAGTGCTGCTAAAGTGGTGACCAGTGGCACATATGCGCTTCAACCATCCCTATCTTTGTCGCACTCTATATATGATTGGCCTCATTGGATGTGTCTAACCACTGTTTTTACATTATTAGTAGGCCCATAATGTAAAATATAAACTATAATTAAATATTAGGAAAACGTGTTTATATTTAGTTAGCTGACCTGATTCATACAAATATAAGTAACATATATTTGTTTTTTCTAACATTGTTAAAACATTGAATGAAGATAGTTTATAACGTGTGGTTATTTGTCTTTTAGCGAATTTCCCATTGGGAATAAGCTATTAAAAAGTCTAATGACAGTAGATTGTATTTTGGGTCTCCAATTTTAATCTCATGGAGAATAAGGATGTGTTAATATTTCACTTATTAACAAATATTTTTTGATGAAACTTGGTATTTAGCATCACTTGGTTGAGATTCATCCATTAATGGTAAAAAGTCTTGGTTTTTGTGCTTATCATGGCAACAAACCTGCATACTCAAGACAAGGTTTAAGACAAGGTTGTATTTTTTCACCGACTTTATTTAGTTTGTTCATAAATGATCTGCCAGAAGTGTTGGGGGGAGGGTGCAATTTTGGAGGAAATAAAGTAAACACACTTCTTTACGCAGACGACATCATCCTTCTCTCCCCGACAAGCTCTGTTCTTCAGCATATGATTAAAAACTTAGAGGCGTACTGTGATATTTGGAATCTGACTGTAAATTTAAATAAATCAAAAATTATGGTATTTAGAAATGGGGGAAAGCTAAAAACAAGTGATAAATTTTGGTACAAGGGGGGCCAAATAGAAGTAGTTAGTCAGTATAAGTATTTAGGTGTTATTTTTTCCAGTTCTGGTTCATGGGAAACGCATTTTAAGGAGAAAAGCAGGATGGGTAAATTTGCCATAAATACATTATGGAACGATTTGATACGTAATTCTAAAGTGCCGTTAAGCTCAAAGATAGTTTGTTTTGAGGCAGTTTTGCGGGCTATTATTTGTTATGGAGCGCAGATATGGGGCTTTTTAGTAACTGAAAAAATAGAGTCAGTCCAAAAACTGTTTATAAAAAAATGATTTAGATTGCCATTCAACACTCCTAACTACGTATTGTATACTGAAACGTGTTTTGATAAATTATACTTCTATACTTTCAATATGCATATAAGTTATATTTTAAAAATTTTATCTTTGCTCCCAACAGACTCCCCAGAGTATTAGCCAATCAAATTATCACAAAACGTGTTTTTTGGTACAGAGAGCTAAAACAATTAGGTCAAAGATACAACAATAATATAAACTAGTGGCTCATAGGGGCAAAAGCCCCTAATCATAAAATTAAAATAGCATGAACCAAAGCGGATCATCAATTCTTCACTATGAAGGTTTCCAGAAAATTTTATTTTAATTTATTTTAACAATACCGTTTGAACAGGCTATTTACGCCCAAAGCACTCTTTACAATCCTGTGCTATGAGGCCACCCGTTTGTAAATGCTTAATTCTGTCTGTTGTTAAACTTATATCTAACTATGAAAAATATGTTTTGCAAGAAATCATAGTCCCTTTAACCCATGACGGCTTTTTAATATAACATAGAAAATCGGCAATGAGGAAAAAAAATGACGGATGTTCAGCACTCATTCTAGAGTAAATTAACTTTCAATATTTTGTATCATATCTATTTCATTGTCTTGTTTGTCCTAAAATTAAATAAATTTTAGCTCCTGTCAGATTTTTTCTTTTTTTCTTCACCAAGTTTGAACACAGCCGCTCAAAATAGATCATCTTAACTCACTGTAATGTTTGTCCCTCCAAATCAAAATTCATGATTTTGTGTAAACAAAGCAGGTTTTTTTTAAAAAATCAGCATACATGGAGAATCTCTTAGGAGAACCTTTCAGAAGATAATCTTTCTTAAATATCTTTCTTAATATCTTTCTTTCCGATTTTTTTATGAAGTTTTTACCCTGCTACATTTTTCCCTAATATGTAGGACAAACGACTTTTATTTTAACTCTCTCCTATAACTCTACAATCTATGAAATGACCAAATGGTTTCTGAGATAATTCAGCTAACAGAATACTAACCGTTCGTTGACTGATAACTTTAAATTTCAATTAATGTATCATCGTCACTCAATATGATCATTGATACTTTTCGTCATAAAGTAAACCATTGACTATGTACACTCACGTTAGTGTAGGCTACATTGTCAATGGTAAAACCAAAACCTGGTTCAATGTAAATAAGATAGGCGTTTCCCAAACCAAAATTCATCGCCCATTGCGTCCCCTTCACGAACAGAATTTATTTCATAATTCTCATACAGGTTCAGTTTTTTACAATTTAAATTATTAGAGGAACATAACAGTAAAAAACCACAGTCCATTTTTATTAGTTTGTAGGGTTGGTAACGCTCCTCAAGAATCCTTTGAGAAATCTTTTCTCAAAGCCTCAAAACGTCTCATAGTATTACCACTCCAGGTACATTATGTCATTTGGTTATTAATAGTTCTTGACTCAACAGGCCTTTTATCATCTGTCCCTCATTTTAAAATAAAATCATAAGTTTTAATGTACACAAAACAGACTGTTTTCGAATCCCCGAGCTATTCTTATGGAGGACTTTATACGCTATTTCTTATTTCCTTGTAATTTTATGGATACGCTGAAAATTTTCCCTCATGCATGGGACCGAGACCTTTAATTCGATACCCCTACCATCTTCCTGCGAGTTGCAAAATGCTCTCAATTTTACTAAAAAAAATCGCTCACAGAATTATATATATAGATTGCTTCTCTTTGGGGTGAATGATAATATATTATCATCTTCACTCAATGTTATCATCTGTGTCTCTTTTTAAAATTAAACCATAACACATGTTTTAATGTACACAAAACCGACGTTTTTCGAATCCCCATGCTATTCTTATGGAGGACGTTTTACGTGATTTGTCATTTCCTGTTAACATTATGGACATGCCGATAGTTTTCCCTCGTGTATGGGACCGAGACCTTTAATTTGAGACCCCTCCCATCTTTCTGTGATTTGTATAACGCTCGCAATTTTGCTCAAGAAATTCGGCTTACAGAATTATATATATATAGATTTTGAATCTGAAGATATAGTAGGGGGGAGTGCGTCGGCCGTGCGCGTACCTCTATCTACCACCAGCAATTGCGGACGCTCGACCTTGGCTTCGAACTGGGTGATAAGAGTCCCTTATCTTCCAACAATGTTGATGTATCGTGGGCAATAAAAGCTAGGGCGGAACTAATAGATTTAAATTACAAACCGTGCATTGTCAAAAATTATAATTGCTCTCTTTGTAATTTGAATGTTCATGAAACGGCCTATCATTTTATTGCAATTTGCCCTATTCTAGCACACATAAGAACATTTTGGTTTGGAAAAAATACTTTAAATGAATTTGAATATACTCAGTATTTAAATGGGAAGAATTGGCGTGTCCTATCAGATTACCTTAAAAGAGCTTGGCAATATAGATGGGAAATTATTAAAGAATTTAATTTTTAAAAGAATGCTTTCCCCATGAAAAATAATTTTTGTTGAATTTGCCGCAGGGTAAATTAAAGTGTATTTCTTTTATTACTTTTGTAATAGTTACTGCCATATATAGTGTAAATGTCTTGTGTAAACTTGTAAATAAAGCACTTTTTTCATTCATTCATTCATTCAAACCTGCATACTCTTTTCCTATGTTAATCATATGGAAAATAACAAACTCCTTTATTTATGGACAGATATAGATGATACTTAGTATATGGCTTCATATGGTCTAAATAAGTTTTTTTTCTTATGCTAAAGGCTTACTTTTAGTGTTCCCCATGGCAGCATACCTGCATGTTCTTTCCTTATATATATTATAACATTTATTTCCCTCTTTATGAAAACGTAATGACATTTTGTTTTCAGGTTTATCTGATAAAAATTAATATTATTAATTTGGAAATTTGCTGAGTACGCAGGTCTGCTGCGACGGGGGGTATTTAACGTAATCCTCCTCAAGAATTGGAGGGAGGGGGAATGGGGCTTTAACGTACTGAAACGGTCAACAATAAATTACCTTCGTGAGTAACATTTTACAGTATTGGGGCTCCTTAATTAATGAGTTTATGAGCTTAAAAATGTTTCAATAACTCACAATAGGCTGTTGTATTTTGAAGCTAAGCCTATGTCTTGTTCAAAAGTAACAGTTTGAGTAACTGAATAAAAAGCAATAACAAAGAATACTACGAAACGGATACACCAATATTTGGGATGTAAAATGTCAGCTATTACACAAAAGTTAAAGAAAAATATCAACAAAACCAACCAAATAAATAAAAGGCTTCGAAATGTGATATGAGCGAAAAAGGATCAATTAAATACGAATTAATTGATTATAAATTGATAAAATATTGTTTTCTTCGCAATTAAGAGTTTTCACGAATTCAGGATTTTCAGACGATATGCCTATACTTGTGTTTCTGACAATATACTGTTATTTAGAAAACAGTAGTTTCCCTTCACACCCTCAAACATTTAAACTGAATGAAAAATATTTTCATGGTTGTTGTTTTTATATTATATTGAGCTTGAAGGAACTTCGCAACGTGTTGGATGATTGATGGTCAAACAACCGTAGAATCACTGTGGTTATTGCAATTTTGTCGTTTTAAAAACTAAAATTTCACTATACAACTTACAGTTCACACCATAAAACACGTGATTATTGGTCGTTACTATCACATTCTTCAATGTATCGGATTCCTCTCCCTTGTTTTTTGTTTTTCCTGCAACATAATTGTAGTTAGTTTGTATTATTCAGGCAGTAAAATAATTATAATTTCAACAATGTTGTGACAATATTATAAATCATTGTTTATTTATTTGTTTCAATCGCCAACAGCTTGATAATTTGTTTATACATCAAATGTGCATAAGAGAAATTCCATTGAAAATCATTGCACTCATCTTTAATTCATTTACAGCATTCAATAATAATACATAGAATAGCAATGTGTTATAAAAAGTTAAGTAAGATACTTTAGTCAAGCATTTATTAGAATGCCTAGCAAAATAAAATTAATTACTTAAGCTGCAATAAACTGTAAACGATATAAGATGGGTGTCACAAACATTCTTGACGAATACTGGTATTTAATTCACCTAACAACTGCTTGATAGCTCATAAATAAGACTGACTAGTCTGTGTGAAGGAGCGCATCTCCTTAAGCGATTTTGCAGCATGGGGTCGACAATTGCGTGACGGTTACCAATGAGTAGTGGGGTTTGCCCACTCCTGGTCCAGGTCAAGGTCAGCGGTTGTAACTGTTGTAGGGGTAGTAGCGGCTGGGGGTTTTCTTTGACAGTGATGGGTGGGTTTTGGAAGTGGGTCAAGGTCATCCGGAGGGGGTTTTTAAAAATATATTTATTTAATAAAAACTCATCAGTAATTGGAGAATTGCTTTGTCATTATTTGCAGCGGTAATAGTTATTTTATTACTCTGTATGGGTGAATCCCGCTGTGTGTCCATAATTGCAAAAAAGGAGAGGTTCTAGGTGGTTACAGTGTGAGTTGATAGAGCAGAACAAGACATGTGTTTGAGGAAGAATGATTATATAAACCTGGTAATATAGTGAATAAGAATAATTGGATAGGATCGTCAATAGGTGTAACAAGATTGAAATTTTGATATTTCAGCATTTCAGTTAAGACAGAGTGTAAAATAGAATCAGTAGAACAAGTATTACAAAGGTTGGATTTTACAAAGTACAACGGGTGAAAACTGAAGTATTTTTTAAGCTTACTCAATGTAGTATGCGGTTTTGAAATTGTGGAGTTAGATTGTTTCTGTAAAATGTGTTTCGTACGCAAAAGTTTTAAATGTAAAGTGTGTGAATCCATAATAATATTCAAAGGGGAGATGTGTACTCTCCAAAATTCAGCGAGTATATGAGTGGTGCCCGCGAGTGTGTCTGAATATATAGAGACTAATTAGCATAATAAGCGCAAACATATGTTAGAGTAAAAAGAGTAAGTTAAAAAATGTTTGATAGTCTTAGAGACTTACGGATAGATGTTTACTGTTGCCCTATCGCCATTATAATGGCGCACGCGCGAGGTAACAATGCCGCTTATAAAGGGTTGTGTGAACCCCCCTTAACCCCCTCCCCTAAGAGAATGAGATAAAAGGGAAGAACTTCGGAGATTTCAGTTCTTTGTCGGGGCGGCAGCGTCGCGAAAGGTTCTAGTAGGAGGAAAGAAATAGTTAATAAATTTTTGTAAAATTACCGCTAGTGGTAGAAGTTAGTTAATTATTTTATAAGGGTTTAAGAACTGTGTCGTAGACGATTAATCGCAATTACATCTAGCATTTGTACAGGTAAAACTTGCAGTGTAATAATTATATATTAATATATGGGTGTTAACTGTTTATAGTCTAAGTAGTTTAGTCTAGCAGCAGAAGTTAGTTAATTATTCTGTAGGGGTTAACTTGTATAATAAGTATAAACTAAAATAAAAATAGTAACGCGAGATTATTTGATATATTATATATAAAATAAAAGTGCATTTTTATATGTTAAGAAATAAATTACATAAAAAAAAAAATAGCAAGCTTAACAGGTGTAAGTTAAAACAAAGCATATGTTACATTACTAGGTGGTAGAGACTTACAGATTAGTTGTTTCAGCTGCGGTACCTGGGGAGTGAATGGCAGACGCGCGACCGCGTTGCGGCTTATATAAGCACAGATAGCGATTATGTTGAACTTGACCCCCCCCCCCCCCCCGTCACTTTCACTTATCAAAATGAATTAGGTTGATAGTGGTTACATTTATATAACACCAATTTAGCTTTAATATTGCCAATAGTTTAATAACTATAGTTAAGTGGCAAAAGAGGACAGATAATTTTTTGCCATTACTCAAATAATAACAGGCAACAATTATGGTGTTACGCGATGGGGAAAGCCTCAGTGAAGCTCAACGGCGGATTAAACCAGGTGTTGCCTAACGTTAATTGCAAGGTACAACGCTCCACCTGCATTAGCGGCGACCTACATGTGACGAATAGATCATTGGAAATTTCCACTGACGTTGGACGTTCTATCCCCCTTAAACCCCTACGGCTCTCCCCACCACTTTGTGAGCCGAGAACCTTTTTGGCGACTATCGCTGAGTTAGTTCGGAACAAATCGTCGGACGCGATGGTTGTTCCGAACTCAGAGGGTACCTCAAATATATAAGCGGCCGATATATATTTGAGTTATTCTTGCTGTTAGGGTTTTAATATTAATACTTGTGTGTGTGTGTGTGTGCAAAATGTTATTTTTAGTTTTAAGTTGTGTTAGTTTTAATTTGCGCATTGCGATGTTAGCATTAAGGTGTTATGGTATTGTTGATGTTTGGAAAATGTGTTTTTGATGTTGAGTTTTGGTATAATTATTGTATGTGTGTGTGTGTACTAATAACCTTTCACAGCTAGCTGTTAGGAGGGTAGATTAAATTTAAATTTAAATTATAGAAGTTCTGTTGAACTTCATTAAATATGGGTGGGACATGCGTGTTGTGCCATAGGCAGCGCATATTTTTATTTTTTTTTTTTAAATTTTTAATTTTTTATTAGGAAATAATTATATTTGGGTGGGTTTAGATTAAGGGTGGGAGGTTAGAGTTGCGTCTTGCATTAACTGTTCCAGACTCCCTATTGTAAAATTGGAATGGTCAGGTCCAGTGCCCAGGCCCGAGGCCGGCCGCCCGTATCACAGCCCACCAAACTGGATCGCCACGTGCGTGCGGGCTAAAAATTGGGATCCCTTGCAAGACGTAACTATAGCGGGTTGGGATTTGGGGAAGTGTTAGGCAAACAGAGTGGTGGGGATGGCTCCGGCCGTCCCCATCACTTTGGTAAATTATAATTTTTTGGTGACCTTGACCTCAATTAGGTTAATTAACCCCCCCCCCCCAAAATTTGGCAAGCCCCCCCCCCCCCCCCGACAGTGAACTTGGCCTTGGTGACCTTGACCTTGAACTTAAACTTGACGAGCCCCCCCCCCCCCCCCCGACAGTGAACTTGGCCTTGGTGACCTTGACCTTGAACTTGAACTTGACGAGCCCCCCCCCCCCCCGGACAATTATTCGGATTAGAAAATGGCTAATAATTCAAGAATGGTTTGCCGTAATAGGGCAAGTCATACATCAATGAAAAGCTCTAATTAAGAGCAATATTGTGGTCAAGACAGAATTGTATTATTTTCTTTTACTAAAATTGTACCATAAAAAACACCCCCACCCCACTCAATAACATGGTGATATAAGAGTGGTGTGGTTTGTGTTGAGAACATTCTTCACCTATAATAGCTAGAGTGAACATGTCTCCCCAAGATGCTTCAATATTTTATAACAAATGTACAAAAGTTGAAGGAGTATTGGAGGTGGATGAAGAAAATGATGAAGAAATTGAAGAAATTAAAGTGCCTTTGTTAAGTGAAAATGTTGTAACAAGAATATTTGTGGATCCAAATTCACCAATGGATATTATAGGAAGGTTTTTAATTGAAGTTGTGACATGGATAGAAAATGGAAGATTAGTAAACATAGAATCTCCAATTTTGGTAGATGATAGACACACCTTTGGTGTATATTGGAGAAACATAGATCTGTTATGGCTGTGGGCGGAGGCATATGTGGAGTATTTGCAATTGAAAGAAAATATAGGCTTTAATCATTACTTTTCAGCTTTAGTGTTAAACTACTAATTCTAACATTTCACTAAAAAAAAAAAAAAACCTTACAAATGTGGTGGGGGAAGCATTATATAAAGGGAATAGAAGGGAGAAGCATTTCATTTCCGTGCTAAATTTCAAAGAGTAAACATCAACACGATGCATCAATGTGAAATTTGCTCAGAAACTTTTCATGATAATATTCTACTAGAAATACATAAAGAATTATTTCATAATAATAATGAAGATGTAACAGAAACAGAATATGAAGATTTAAAACTATATGAAGAAGAAGAACCAAAAGAAGAACAACAAGAAGAAGAACCATTAGCAGGACCATCTAATGAAATATTGCATCAATGTGAAATTTGCTCAGAAACTTTTCATGATAATATTCTACTAGAAATACATAAAGAATTATTCCATAATAATAATGAAGATGTAACAGAAACAGAATATAAAGATTTAAAACTATATGAAGAAGAAGAACCAAAAGAAGAACAACAAGAAGAAGAACCATTAGCAGGACCATCTAATGAAATACCGTGTTTAAAAGTATTTGCTTTAGAAGGTAGAGTAGTAATGCACCACAAAATTCAAAATGAAAATTTGGAATTGGATCAGTTTTTTAAAGAAGTAAGAACAATTGTAAGTAAAACACTCACAGAAGAATTAGGAAGACTAAACTTTATTAAATTTGGCATATTATTAAATGCTATGTTTACTAATGTAGAAGGAGAAATGTCACCAAGAGGATTCATGACAAAAAACCAGACCATCATGGCAAGTTCAGATATTAATTCAATAGTTGAAGATTGTTTGGAAGAAATATTAACAAAAATTCAAGAACATGAAGGAAGAGGATCTGGTTGGAGTTTGGTTAGTATTGAGGGTATGGATATTAGAGTTCATAAACACGGCTATGGATTAAGGGGTAGCAGTTATATTCCACTCCCAAAGAAAATTTCAGACACCAAATCATGTATAAATGTTCAAAATGAAGATATGGAATGTTTTAGATATGCAATGACGGCAAAATTTGTACCACCTAACCATGCAGTTAGACCCAGTGAAGAATATGAAACACACAGATATAGATATAATTTCCAAGGATTGACTTACCCAGTGGCTTTGAAGGACATCCCAAAGTTCGAAAAACAAAACCCTGGAACATCTGTTAATGTTTTTGGTTTAGACAGTTCGAATAAAGTGTACCCATTGCGTGTGGTGAAGAATGAACTCCCAGATCATACAGACTTATTACTACTTACAACAGGTGATGTTTCCCACTATGTATGGATTAAAAAATTTGAAACTCTTGTAAGTAATCAACTATGTAAAACTAGACATAAGAAGATAGTTTGCAAAAGATGCTTTAATTTTCATGAAGAAAGAAGAGAAGGAAATGAATGGTTACAAGAGCATAAAAAACTATGTAACAACAATTATGAAGCAAAAATTATCTTACCATGTTCAAGTAAAGCAGAGTTAAAATTTGAGAAAATCTCCCATCAATATCGGATTCCCATTGTTGTCTATGCTGATTTTGAATCGACACTAGTGCCTATTGAAAATAATGATGGTGATGTAGCAAGGAAAAGTGTTAAGTATCAGATACATGATCCAAACAGTTTTTGTTTAATGGTTAAATCTACTCTTTCTGAAGAACATCTAAATAGATTTAATTTAACTTCAAAACCTATTGTCTATCGTGGTGTTAATGCTTCTAAAATATTCCTTGATCAGTTGTATATAATAGCGGAAAGTGTTGAAAGATTGTACAGTGATATTATACCGATGATACCTTTGGATGAAGAAGAAGAGATTCAACATGAAAATGCAACTCATTGTTATCTATGTAGAAATGAATTTACTGTGGAAAATCACAAGGTTCATGATCATGACCATCTGACAGGGTATTATAGAGGTGCTGCATGTAACAGCTGTAATATCAATTACAAGATCCCTACAAATATACCTGTAATATTACATAACCTTAGTGCTTATGATGCGCATTTTATCATTCCGGAATTAGGAAGAGATAATGGAGAAATTGATGTCATAGCTGAAACCACGGAGAAGTTTATAAGTTTTACTAAAAAAGTTGGAAATATAAAGCTTCGGTTTTTAGATTCTTACCGTTTTATGCCATCTAGTTTAATGAAGCTTTCTGAAAACCTGAGAACAGAAGATTTAATAGAAACTAAGAAGATTGTAAGTAATGACAAGGTTAATTTAGTTCTTCGCAAAGGTGTTTTCCCGTATGATTATATAGATAGCTTAGAAAGATTTAATGAAACATCCCTTCCACCAAAAGAAGAATTTAAAAGTAAACTATATGACACAGATATATCCCATGAAGATTATGAACATGCGTGTAGAGTATGGAATGAATTAGGATTTAAAACACTTGGAGAATATTCGGACTTTTATGTAAAACTAGATGTAACTTTACTTTGTGATATAATGGAAGAGTTTAGAAATACATGTTTTAAGGCATATGGATTAGACCCTCTGCATTCTTGTACATCACCTGGACTAGCTTGGCAAGCAATGTTAAAGGAAACAAAATGTAAACTCCAACTTCTTACAGATATAGACATGGTGCTGATGTTGGAATCAGGTGTTCGAGGGGGACTAACTCAAAGCGTAACACGACATGTAAAAGCAAATAACAAACATTTGCCCAATTTTGATGCATCAAAACCAAGTACATATTTAGGTTATTTTGATGCAAATAACCTTTATGGATGGGCCATGTCGAATCCTCTCCCATATGGCAACTTCAAATGGGTAGACCCTGATTCTATTGGAAACATCATGAATATAGCGAAACATGGAGACACTGGTTATATTTTGGATGTAGACATTGAGTACCCTGAACATTTGCATGACCACCATTATGATTTACCTCTACTGGCTAAGACGGAAATATCACCAACCGGCAGATGGCCTAAATTAATGATGACTTTAACCAACAAATCAAGATATGTTGCTCATTATTGGGTAATACAACAAGCCCTAGAATTAGGATTGAGAATAACAAAAATTAATAGAGCTTTACAATTTTCTCAATCCTGTTGGTTAAAGTCATACATTGACAACAACACAAAAAGAAGAACTGCAGCTACATCTAATTTTCAAAAGGACTTTTTTAAATTGATGAATAATGCGATATTTGGCAAGACACTGGAAAACAAAAGAAAGCATAAGAATGTGAAACTAGTTAGTGATCCGGTGAAACTACAAAAGCTGGTACAAAAACCTAACTTCGGATCATCCATAATAATCAACGAAAATCTTGTAGCTGTTTCCATGAACAAAATTTCAATTACAATGGATCGTCCTTTATATGTGGGGATGTCTATTCTAGATATTTCAAAGACCCACATGTATGACTTCCATTACAACAAGATGGTTAAATTTTATGGAAGAGAAAACATCGGCATTGTATACATGGATACGGACGCTTTTATTTATTGGATAAGAACTGAAGATATGTATGAAGACCTACGCTGTTTTATCTACAATAACGACTTTGACTTTTCTGATTATCCACAAGACCATCCCAACTACGACAATGGTAAAAATAAAAAGGTATTGGGAAAGTTCAAAGACGAAACAAATAGCGTGCCAATGGAAGAGGTTGTTGCTTTAATGTCTAAATTGTATTCATTTAAATTGTACAAAAATGAAAAAAGAGAACATGAAATCGTGAAGAAGGCCAAAGGTATAAAAACCTCATACCTGAAGAAGAATGTACAGTTTGAAGAATACAAGAGATGCTTATTTGAAAATGTTGAGACAACAGCAACATTTAACACCATAAGAAGCTTCAACCATCGTCTCTTCAGTGTAAAGCAAACCAAATGGGCTTTGAGTTGTAAGGATGATAAGAGGTACATCCTGGAAGATAATATAAAAACTTTACCATTTGGACATTACTCCTTATACCCTATCGACCAATAAACCTATTCTTCGTCCTTTACCTTCTTCCTTTCCGTAAAGAAGAGGGGACATGACAAGCTCAACGTCATGTTCCCTCTTTTTTACACCGATGTAATATGGCCTTGACCTATAATCTAACCATATAAAAGAGGATAAACCATTTTAGAGATCAGTATTTTTACAAGCGGTGTGGAAGACACAACTGAAGATGGAAGATTTAAGGAACAAGATTGTAAATGAACTTCATAAGCCGGCAAGAAGAAAATTTCCTAGAAGAAATACAATTATAAAAGGAATGAATGATCTTTTCCAAGCCGATCTTATTGAAATGATACCACATAGTAAATTAAATAAAGGATTCAAATACATTTTAGCGATTATAGACTGTTTTACTAAAGTGGCTGATGCTTTACCGCTCAAGGACAAGACTGGTAAAAGTGTTACAAAAGCTATGGAAATGGCTATACTAAGAAATAATTTCAACATCAAACATCTACAAACTGATGATGGAAAAGAATATTTTAACAAAGACTTTGCAGCTTTAATGAAGAAGTATAAAATAAATCATTATTCTACAAATTCTGAAGTTAAAGCTTCAATAATAGAAAGATTTAACAGAACGTTAAAAGGAGCAATGTATAAAACATTTTCCAAACGAGGATCATATATTTGGTATGATATATTACCACAACTTATAAAAGAATATAACAATAAGTATCATCGAACCATTGGTATGAAGCCTAATGAAGTAAATAGTGCCAATGCTAAAATGGTATTAAAACGTATTAAAAATAATACTACTCCTAAACGTGAAAAAATGCAGCCCAAAACATTTAAAGTTGATGATAAAGTTCGTATAAGTAAGTACAAAGGAGTATTTAGCAAAAGGTATCTGCCAAACTGGACTAATGAAGTATTTACAATCTATAAAGTGCAACCAACAATACCTGAAACCTACATTTTAAAGGACAACAAGGGTGAATTGCTTGAAGGTGGATTCTACGGACATGAATTGCTAAAATCATCAGTTGGCGATGTATATCTTGTTGAAAAAATTTTACAAAGAAAAAAGGATAAGGTGAAAGTACGTTGGTTGGGATTTGATAAAAGTGAAGACTCTTGGATCCCTACAAAAGACTTAGTGTAGCAATTTATGAAGTCATTACATGTTTAACCTTTACACAAGATGGAGATTGTGCAGCAAAAGGATCGATTTTTTATTGATAATATTGATGAGTTAACAGTTGACAACGACAAGTTAAATCATGGAAAACATGGTGAATTACTGCCAAACACAATAAGATGTTTAATAACTGGACCATCAAATTGTGGAAAGACAAATGTGGTTTTTAATTTAATAACAAATCCTAAGGGATTACGTTTCAACAACATTTATATCTTTTCCAAATCTTTGCAACAACCCAAATACCAATTATTGGATAAGGTACTCGCAAGTGTGCCTGAAGTTAATTTTTACAAGTTTAATGCTAGTGAAACTATAATGGAGCCAAACGAGGCTAAACCATTTTCTATATTTATATTTGATGATGTATCTTGTGAAAATCACGACACTATTAGAAGTTATTTTGCCATGGGAAGACATTACAATATTGATAGCATTTATATTGGTCAAACTTACAGTAAAATTCCAAAACAACTAATAAGAGATAATGCAAATCTACTAATTATCTTTAAGCAAGATGAAACAAATTTAAAGCACATATATTATGATCATGTGAATGCAGACATGTCATTTGATAAATTTAAAGAAATGTGTGGCAAAGCATGGGCTGAAAAATATGGATTTCTTGTTATTATGAAAGAAGAAGCTATAAAAAATGGAAGATATCGTATAGGATTGGATAAATTTGTATTAATTCATTGAACGATTGATGATACGTTTAGTAATAGATTGGACCTCGCTGCGTAAACATGGTGAACCAAGAAAAACTATTAAAAGAAATAAAATCACTGAGTGACTCGATTAGACTTAAAAATCGAGCATTAAGAATGGGTTTGAATGAAAGAGAAGAATTTCTGGAGACTACATTTAAGCCTATTACAGAACCTTTAAAACAGATAACAGAAACAATTGGTAAACCTCATTTTGAAGGAGATGTTTTACTACCTGTTTCTAAATTTGAAGTAAAGACTTTAAAAAAGGAAGAAGATGATGATTCTTACACAAGTGATAGTGAAGTTTCTCAAAAAGGAGAAGAAACAAGACAAGAAGAACCAGAAATAAATGTTCAAAAAGAAGAAGAAGAAGAACAACATATACCTGAAGCAGAACAATCAATTCCAAATCTAACAAAATTAAGTAGTGATATATTGCAACAAGGACCTCTTGGAAGAAAGTATATCATGAAGATGTTACATGAAATAAAAGCTAACCCAAAACTACACAAGTCACATGTATATGGAGCGAGAATTGATGGAAATGAATTAAAAATAGGAGATTCAAAAGTATATTTGACTGAAGATGATGACATTGTTATTGGTGAGCATAAATATAAAGGAACAAAAGGATTATTTGAACTGATTTTTAAAAATATACCTATAAAATATACACTACAAGATTTAAATACTTTTAAAGAAATTTTGCAAAATACTAATGCTCATAAGAAGAATTACTCCAAAGATTCAATGATAAATAGAACACGCGCAACTAAATATTCAGTTGTAATAAAAAGATTGTTTCCCCTGAGAAAACTACCAACATTACGAACTGCGCCTGCTTTGAAGAAACCGCTAAAGAGGAAATCTTTATCACTTATGGACTTATCACTTATGGATGAATATGGTAAAAAGAAAAAAGGAGAATCTTCAACGTCTGGTAAAGGTTTAATGAAAAACCTATATAATACAAATGTGATTTACTATAATGATATAAACAAATTGGTCGATAGAATGAGACTATTACATGAAGCCATGGAAGCTGGTCATACAGGTTTAAATAATGAATGGGTGGCTTTAGTTGACGAACTTCGAAATCGTGGAATAGTTGTATAAATCATTATGGATATATAAGAGAGCTGTGAGTATACAGTGGATCAGTTCAATCATGAGTGTCGACAAGTTCGGACGGTACTCCGGGCTAGGAGTACAAGGAGGAGAAAACAGAAAAAGAAGTGGATTGCCGCAAACACCTGAAGGTGACTATGATATGAGTAACAAACGTTTAAAATTTATTAAAGACCCAGAAGAAGATACTGATGGAGCGAATTTAAAGACAGTAAAAGAAGCAACTTCAACATCATTGAAATTAGACAAAAATACTTACGATGTCAAATCACATAGAATAATTAATGTTGGTAAACCAACTGACAGTTCTGATGCAATTAATAAAGAGTATTTATCATCTGAACTTTTAAATACTTTAAAATTGCAGTGGGGTAATAATTTAAAAGATGGACAAACATATGATGCTGGAAATCATAGGATAACCAATGTGGCAAATCCAAAAAATGATAAAGATTCAGTTAATAAAGAATATTTACATTCTATAATACCGGAAAAGACTCAACGAGGATTTTCTTTTTATAAGTTTATTATAAATGACATTGGATACCCAAAGGAAGACGGCGATGCTGTAAACCTGAAATACATCAAGGACAACTGTATTTTACAAGATGGTGATGAAATCAATTGTTATGGGAAAGTGTTGTCAAATGTAAAGTTCGGTTCTCAACCAAAAGACGCTGTTACTATGGAACAACTATCTAAAGAATTAAAAAGGGGAACATCGAATTTTGTAAAACATGAAGATGCCGTGCTAAAGCGAGGAGATACATTTATACATGGAAATGAAAAGTTTGATTTAATGCAAGGAAAAAATGATGAATGGGATGCAGGACGTAAAACAATAACAAATGGAAGATTTGGTATAAAAGATACAGATGTACCTCTAATGGTGCAAACATTAATTGCTACTGGTGGTACATTAGGTACATACAATGGTCGTAATAGAAGAATAAAAGATATTTATCCTGGTTACGAAGCAAATGATTGTGTTACAATGAAACAAACAATAACTTGGGATAAACACTTTGGGACCAAATATGATGCAAAAATGAAGAAAATAATTAATATTTTACCAGGAGAAGATTTAAATGATGCTGCTACTATTGGACAAGTCATAACAACATCGAAAAGTGATTCGACCGCTTACACGTGTAATGATAAACGTATTATGCAGTTACATGATCCTCAACATCCGAAAGATGCTGTAACTTTAGATTGTTTAATAAGAATAGTGGGCAATTTACTTATCGATACCCACAATCATATAGCTAGTACAACGAGTCATGTGATGATTCAACCCGATGAACGAGAAGCTTGGATTAAAAATAGAATCATAAATCAGTATATAATTAATTTGAATAATTAAATATTTAAATATAAAACATTGTGCACGAGTTATCCATTTATGTAAAGCAGCTCGTGGAGTAAACACGCTGGTTATATAAGACGACATAATGAAGACCGCACCGCTCAGTCGTCGTCAAGACAGCGTTAAGAAAGGACGTGGTATAACATCAGCTGCGTTTTCCCTGCTCAGACGGATTCCTGTTGGTGCTGTTCTAAATCGAGCAATAGACGCTTTACCATACGAATTTCATCTGCCCGGAGGCTATCAATATTGTGGACCCGGAACTAAGTTGGCAAAACGTTTAGCAAGAGGAGATCCTGGAATTAATAAATTAGATCAAGCTTGCAAAGAACACGATATAGCGTATTCCAAGTTTGCAGATTCAACAAATAGATCAATAGCGGATAGAGCGCTAGCGGAAAAAGCTTGGCAAAGGGTTAAATCAAGTGACGCCAGTATTGCGGAAAAAGCAGCAGCTTGGGCAGTGACAACAGCCATGAAGACGAAAGCTAAGTTTGGTGGTGGCAGACGACGCGGGAAAAAACCTAGTAAAAAAGAAGCTGCAAAAAGAGGCGGGAACATCAAAAGAAAACATCGCACTAACCCTAAAAGGAAAGTCAAGAAAACATCCATATGGTCAATGGTAAAAAACGGATCGGGTCTTTACTTAAGACCGTACCGTGTGTATTAAATAAGAAAAATAAATTGATAATTCCAAATGAAGCATTAACAAACTATCAATTGTCAAAATATGTGAAATGTTTAAGAATACCATTCTTCAGAGGAGTTTTTATGAAAGATACATTACCAAATAGAGTGTGGAAAAATGAAACTGGAATAGTAAATTTAGACTCTAATTATGGACCAGGTACTCATTGGGTATGTTATAAAAAACTTGGAGAAAATGTTTACTACTTTGATAGTTTTGGAAATTTACCGCCACCAAAAGAACTTCAACATTATTTTCGGGACTCCAAGAATATATTCTACAACTACAAAAGAGAGCAACCTAGCAATACGGAAATATGCGGACATTTATGTTTAGAGTTCCTAGCGAAGAGCGTCAGTCAGCTTTAAGATGTCATCGTATACAGTATCACTGAGTGGAAATTCGTCAACATTGAAAAGTACACTTTTCCCAGCGTTACGTTTATCTACGGATAAACTATGGGAAGCAGCATTATTGGATTTGACTACATACAATTCAATTCCCAATGTTACAGAAGGAAAAAATAATTTACTACATTATTATGAGAGTAAAGATGAAAAAGGAAATTATTCACAATTAAAAATAATTCCATTATCTACAGGAGCATATGAAATAGACGATATAAACCAAGTATTACAAAAGAAACTTGGAGAAGAAAATATTTCTATAAAAGGTAATAATAATACATTAAAAGCAGAAATAACTTCAAAGTATTATATAGATTTTAGCTTAGACCACTCAATCGGCAATTTGCTCGGATTTTCAAAGAAGAAAGGAATTTTAGCTCCTGGAAATGATTATACTGGCGATACAACAGTAACAATATTAAAGGTGAACAGTATTGATGTAACGTGTAATATTATACACGGATCATATAGAGATGGAGTAAATCAACATATATTACACACATTTTACCCGACAGTAGCTCCTGGTTTTAAAATAGTTGAGAAGCCACAAAACCTGATATACCTACCGTTAAACACCAGTTTCATTTCAGACATCGTACTGAACATATTGGATCAAGACGGTATTAGTGTTGATTTTAGAGGAGAAACAATAACTATACGGTTACATATCAGAGCGGCAACATAAAGTCAACATGGGATTATCATTTAAACCACAACGGAAGAGTCGGGAGCTCAGTAGCTCCTCAACATTCGACGAGTTAACACCGGACAACATACGCTTCCTACAAAAGATCGGACTAAAACTTGCCAACCATGGATATACTGGATATAGCGCAAGGACCGACATTCGACGAAACCCTATGGGAGAAGGAATATCACACTCACAACCCTTACACTTCATCAAAATTAAATAATAATGATGAAATAAGAATTCCCATTCAACAACAAGATATCTACACATTACCATGTGAAAGTTATTTATATATCGAAGGAAGAGTAACAACATTGGATGGAAAGTCTGGTTCAACTGTTCCTTTTATAAATAACCCTATGGCATATCTGTTTGATGAAATTAGATATGAGATATCTGGAGTAACAATTGATTCAACAAAAAAAGTTGGTATATCAACAACTTTAAAAGGATTGACTTCAATAACACCCAATGAAAAAAATTCTTTAATCTCGGCTGGATGGGTGACTCCTGATAAAGACACTATTACTCCTAATTCAAAAGGTTACTTTGATTTTAATGTACCTTTACGATTGCTTTTGGGATTCGCAGAAGATTACAAGAGAATAATAATAAATGTAAAGCAAGAACTGGTACTGCTCAGATCTTCAACAAATAAGGATGTAATACAAGCGCCAAGTGGAACTAAAGATGCCGATTTGGAATGGCAACTTCAATTGGATAAAGTTGTATGGAGAGTACCTCATGTCAGATTGGCAGATGAACATCGAGTAATATTATTGAAAAAATTAAAATCTGACCGTGATATTGTAATACCATTTAGGAGTTGGGAATTTCATGAATACCCCATATTGCCTCAAACAGAAAGACAAACATGGACTGTTAAAACCTCTACTTATTTAGAACGGGCAAGGTACATAATAGTCGGTTTTCAGACTAAACGAAAAGATGTTATAACCGCGCACGCTGGTCAATTTGACCATTGCAAGATAAAGAATTGCAAAGTTTTTTTAAACTCTCAGTTCTTTCCATATGACAGTTTAAATGTTTCATTTGACAAGAAACGTTATTCCATTCTATATGACATGTATGCAAGATTTCAATCATCATATTATGGTAAGACAAATACACCACTTTTATCACCAGAACAATTTTATTCAAAAGCTCCAATTGTTGTAATCGATTGTTCAAAACAAAATGAATCTGTAAAATCTTCAAGTGTAGATATAAAAGTTGAAATGGAATTTGAAGATAAAATACCAGATGGAACTTCAGCATACTGTTTAATTCTACATGACAAAATAGTTACTTACACACCGCTAACAGGAATCGTGAAGAATGTACTTTAAGAAGGATTAATACAACATCTGCACAATTTGTAAGGTTTTTACAAAAAATCAACAATATCTAGGTCATCTGCGAGTATAAAAGCGAGAAAAAAGAGCTGGAAATTCATTTCATCTTTGATTGTCGTATGGGTAACATCGTCCGCAAGATGAGTTCTACTACATCAACTGCTAATGAAGAAACTACACCTTTTATGGCTGACAATAGTTTGGATATAGAAAGACAAGTTGAACAGGAAATGGATGAGTTCCTCAAGTTTAAACATAAAAAGACAGAAGAAGAGGAAGTTGAAAAAGAAACAAAGAAAAGAAAAATTGAAGATAACATTTCCACCAACATCTTAACGGAAGTATTTCTTCGAATATTTTATCCTATTTCTTCTTGTATGACAAAGACTGTATCTGCTGGAGTGATGAAATCATTGGATTACTCTCCTACTGTTATTTTAAATCATGGATCTAAAATGGTAACCTTCACTGAAACTTCTTGGGAATCTTTTATGAAACATATACATCTTTTGGAATGTTATCTGAGTAACAATACATTTGGAAGAAAAACAAAACTAGGTTTGTTGGAATCAAATATTGAAATCGATATTGTTAAACAACGTGGTCAACAACTAGTTCGATTTAGAGATTTAACTAAATATAATATAAAAATACATTTGACTAAAGAAGAGTTTTACACTTTAACTTGTGCTACTGGTCCTATAACAAGATATTTAAAACAGCTAATATTCTCAAGTGCAATTATCAAAGACTATTTAATTGATGCATTGGATAAACAACCATATGTTCCAATCCTATATGGTCCAGTAGATACTTCAATCTTCAATAGGATACCACATGAAGTAGATATGTGGAGACAGTTACACCACTATCAAACCAACTTTAATTTAGATGAAGAAAAGCAAGAAACCAAGGAAAACGAATCAAGTTTCAACAATCAACAATCGGCAACAAATTGAACAAATAAAGAATATTGTAAGTAAAAAGAAGAATATTGGGGGTATAAAAGGTTGTCAATCTGGATTAACATACCAGTTGCCTACTGAACGTCATCATGGATAAACAAGTTTCATTCTCTAAGAAGATAGAATTAATGGAAGTAAAGCAAGGTATCATAGAGTTTCAAGCATTCCGTGGTAATGATGGAAATTTTATAATTAAAGAGTTAGTGGTACTAGATATGATAACATCTGTTGTTTATCACTTTTTATTTATGCCTCCTTTACCATTCAACAGATTAACAACCAAAGCTAAAGTAACAAATAAATGGTTGATGAAACATTTTCATAATCTAAGATGGGATGAAGGTTTTATAACCTACAATATGATGCCACACATTATGAATCATTTCTGCAAAAAGTTCAAAACTATTTTTACAAGAGGATTGGAAAAAGCAAATTGGATACAAACATATACAAACCATGAAGTAATAAATGTGCAAATGGAAAAAGATTTTTATTGCTACTTTGATAACATCTGTATTTCATCTAAAAACTTTAAACATCAACAGTCTCAATGTGCTTTAAAAAACGCATATCGTTTAAATGTCTATCTCCAGCAAAGTGGTGGGGGAAACAAAGGGTATAAAAGCGAGAGCGGCACTATGACAATGCATCAGTATTACTCGAACCTCCGGGGAGTCAACACCTCTGACACGCAAACACAAGAAGAAGAAGACGAACAATAGCAAGAAAAAGATAATGGCGTCACAAAATTTTCTACAATCGCTTGTTGATCAATTTAACAAACATTCTAAATCTACTATACTACCGACAAAAAAATGTTCAGAATTGAAGGAAGAAAAACATTATATTATTCACACTATTAAGAAAATGGAAACATCAATTGGAGACGCTATCAATTGTACATTAAGTGAAGCACCCTACACACCTGGTGATGAACCAAAATTTCAAGTATTTCTTCCCAAACGCTTTGTTCAACTGCTGCAGAATGAAGATTTACGACTGATTCACCCCGGCACACTCTACTTAGCATCTCACGGTCCTAGCGGAAGCAACTCTACTGAACTTACACTTCATGTTATGCCTACTAGCAACTAATCTGTAGTTTATATATATACTGTTGTACATGTGTGTAACTGATTATAAATAAATAAAAAATAAAAAAAAAATAAGAAAAAGGCAACATATCGATAGTGTTTTTGCACTATCGATATGTTGCTTTTTTAAAAACACGTTTGGGTGACCTTGACCTAGTTTCGAGGGTATATAAAGGCCGTAATTTTCTTGAGGATCTCATCAGTCTCCGACTACCTTTCGTGCTGTACGCATCTCTGTTGGCTCTCCAGTTATTACAAATAACAACATGTCTCTTAAGGTGAAGTGTGCATCATATGATACCACCACCATCACAACTTTTGAAGAACTCGACGATTTTACTAATGAATTGCGAGTATTACTTGCCGGTGGTTATCGTTTAAATATTGATGTTTACGCTAACAACATGAGGATGTTTCCTAAACAAAAATTCTGCAATGAAGAAATATTTGTTTCCACACAACCTTCAACTACAACACCATCTACTCAAAGTAATGTTAAGTTTCAGAAATATTACTGATGTTGAATAATATTGAGTGGTCGCTGTGGCATCTATAAAAGGAACGCGTAACCTAAACAGAATCATCATTTGCTTCCCAACTGACGCAGCGAAAACAACTACCACTACCATGTTGTACAGAATGATGATTGAATTTAATGGAAAAATCTACGGAAAAGATTATCAAAGTGTAGAACAAATGACATCCGATCTTCAAGTATTGACTAAAGAAGGATTCCAACCAAAATTAATTCTAAAATTTCCAGAAGTACATCCACTATCCACTGAAGATCTCATTGCTATGGCTAAAGAAGAAAAAGAAAAATACAAACAAGATATAAAGAAAGAAAAAGAGGATGAAAACTCACTATCTTAAATAAATACATCTTACACTTGTAAGATGTTCTTTTTTAAAACTCCATTTGGATGACCTTGAGATTACCCCCACCACTTTTTCTAATCTATAAAACATGCTATCCTACACTATACACCTTCATTTCTTGGCTAAACTTAGAAGCGTCAACATGGAAAACAAGAAAGACGAGTACAAACCACGCTATTGTTGTGAACAAAAATGTACCGATATAGGAAGATGGATGGTAGACGGATTAGCTTGTAGAAAATGTGAATTCTTCGGATCCTGTTACTGCAAATGCAAGACAAAACAACTACCACCACCAGAATTGCGAACCTTTAAAATTTATAAATCAAGATACTTCCACACTTGCTGTCCCCAGAGATGTATCAAATTTCATCCAGAAAAAATTGTTAATTGCCGAGAGTGTAATGCATGTTATAAAGACGACTTTTGTACATGCATCATAAATGCATGCAAATACAGATCAGATTGGTCTTCTCATCCTATTGAAGCTTCAGATCTATAGCTGTAGTCACTGACTGCAGCTCTTTTTTAAAATTTCATTCGGTTGACCTTGAAATTGTCCCCACCAACATATATTCTACAGATCCTTCAATACATTTCTCATTCCGATTTCATTACTCTGACTGGCAACAACATGGGTGACAGGTTTATTTCTTTTGAACATTTAATTACCGAAAGAGATGAGATGGAAACTCTATTTCACAACTTACTCACACTTATGGATAAGTATCCTTTAAGATGGATCAAAATCAAAGTAAAATATGTGGATCCTACCAGAATATTTTCATCATCGTCATCTTCCAACAGTGCAGGGGAAGAAGAAGAAACAACTCATGGTTTTAAAATTATTGAATTGGACAACGAGGAACAAGAAATGCAAACTCTGGTTAAAAGTAAACTTAATATTTGATTTAAAACAATTATTAGTGTTTCTAATTTATATTACAGCTAATGCTTATTTCTACACACCACCCATGACCTACCCAAATGGGGTTTTGCGGCAAAATGCTCTGGCTGCCGGTTCGCATATGGGTATATCAACCTTCCCCCACCACTCTACCTTCCCCACTCCTCTACTTCCCCCTCCACCACCTTTGCCCACATATAAGTAACCCTCTGACCATCGCTCACCATTTGTTTGCTAACTTCCGAACAATGAGCTCCTCTCCTTTAACAACAAGTAAATGTACTTTTCTTATTCAATCACAAGAAGAATTACAAACTATTTTTCAAATTTTAAGTGATCTAATAATCACTCCAAATAACACCATTACTATCACTGTGGAAGTTTCCTACAATTCTTCTGATTACGAAAACATGGAAAGCGAAGACGTCAAAGTTTTACAGCTGCCAGATAATAGTCTTCCATCTTCCAAAGCTGCAACACCCGACACAGCTAATAATGATGTTTAGTCGACTACAATTATTTTCTTTACCCCCCACCATTTTTACAGTAATATATAACCTGTCCCTATCTCTGTTTCTCATTTCATCGCCAACTTTCTCACCATCAACACCGCTCCCATTTTTACCTGCACACATTTAATACACGAAGATGATGGATGATTTTTCATTTACATCACAATTGGAAGAGGATAAACTCAAACTCGAAATCAACAGACTACAATTAGAAATAAAGAATCAACAAGAAATGATTCAGCTTTTACGACTATTCAAATGCGTACTGTGGATAGTATGTTTTTATCTTCTCATCGCTATCACCTTTGGCATCTACCACTCCATCACCAGTAAACAACACTTCAACACCTCCTCAAATAAAACCACTACTTTTCTTTAATTAAATAAATTTTTACCCACCTTCAATCTAACCCCTCGGGGCTCACCTTTTTTAAAAACCCCTCCGGATGACCTTGACCCACTTCCAAAACCCACCCATCACTGTCAAAGAAAACCCCCAGCCGCTACTACCCCTACAACAGTTACAACCGCTGACCTTGACCTGGACCAGGAGTGGGCAAACCCCACTACTCCAATGTATAGAGAACCAAATAAGTAGGGACATCTCATGTTGATATTCTAGTTTTCCTCCAGAAAATCAGGATGAAATAAAGCGCTGGTGCTAGGATTACTTCTCCTAATTGCCAAGGCACTTCTATCATTGACTATGTACACTAACGTGAGTAGACTTCTCATAGCATTGGCATGTGTGAAGCCTATTGACGGTGGTGCGATCTCGTGCGGCGTACATGGAAGGACCCGTAACATATGATAGATAAATCAGTATAACCATTCTTTAACCAAGGATGAAACATTTTATAACTATAAATTATGTTCATGTTTTAGTAAAGTGTTTTGCAGCACTGTAAGTTAAACTGAATAATAACAACATTGATTGCAGTGACTCTGGTGCCACGTACACCGAACTTCCAAATTTTTGCCTCAAACCAAATGCATTTGATGGGAGGTCTATTCACGTTAGTGTACAAAGTCAATGCTTCTATCTACCTCTCAAAAGTCAAAATGAGCATATTTGTTTTCAAAAATCAAAACAATAACAACCGTCTGAAAAATTATTCTAGCCAAGGAATCTAAAATAAATAAAGAGATGGTAGGGGTCAAGACATGCAACGCCCTCTATGCACCAGGTGTTATTTTGCACCCATGACATCATCATTATCATTAATTGTATTTGTGAATGGTGATGTTATTGGTGCAAAAGAACACCTGGTGCGTAGAGGTCGTTGCGTGTCTTGACCCCTACCTTATCTTTATATATTTTACATTCCTTGATTCTAGCCATCTGTTCCCATTCAACCAATCAGCTTAACCCACACACTATCAAACATGCTTAACCCGACGTCGGACCCAACGTCATGTCCGACATTGGAGCTGACGAATTGGGTTAAAACCATGCAGGTCCCGACACACCACCTTACCGAGCATCCAACAGACTGTTGAACATGTTGTACGAGCCGTCGGGTCCGACATCGGACCTGACGTCGGATCGAGCATGTTCGATAGTGCGTGGAGCATCCCCTTCTTCTCCTATTAAATCATAGTGCTACGGTGGTACTACTTATGTTTCGGAGGCGGCGTTCACACTTCCCTACAAGGATTTCCATACTTGAATACATCGCCTTTTTTTTGCAAAGTTCTGTGTTTAGCGCTAAAAATAAGGTACAATTTTCTTCACAACTATTTGGCGTACAGTAATAATTTAAAATACCGGATTTTTTTCAGTCCATTTTTATTGTTCAGAAGCAAAGTTTCAAATTGACATTTTCTTATTTCCCAAGGGCTTTATCAACACTGAATACTTGAGGTTAAATCATGTTCTTGAACTTGTTGATCATGTCAAAAGTTAAGATAACCCTAGAATTAGTGTTAGACTGCTGACTATGTTTTTGTTATAAATGTACTGGGTTTTATTAATTGTTTTATGTTTTTAAATGTTATTTTAACTTTTTATATGAACAACAAGTGATAGAATATGATTTAACCTTAAGTATTCAGTGCTGATGATGCCCTTGGGAAATAAGGGCGAAACAATTGTTCACTAATTGAAACAATTTTGGATTGCTGAAGACAGTGAGTTACACCATATATTTATCAAAGCAATTCCTGGTATCCAATAATTACAATTATATAATAATTTTAACCTTTTATCTTTTCAAAGGCAATTTTACCGTAGATGCAGGTGGTACCATTTCGTTTGAAAAAAAATAATAATAATAATTTTGTTGAAACCATTTCATCAAAATAAAATTTGTTCATGTTTTTTATGTTGTTTTTTTGGTAAACCCCATTTAAATCATGAAAATAAAGCAAAGGAAAACCCTAGAACTATAGGGAATTAGACTAATTCTCACAGACAGGTTTAATAAGAACGATTTTCAATCACAATATTTAAATTAATAATTAAAACTGTACTAAGAACTATAAATGTACTTGCTCTTATAAATTATGTGAAATAAAGATGGTGTGGATGTTTTTATGTGATTTGATTACAAAAAGATTGATGTGATTGATTATTAATATGACTTATGTTTGTATTTGAAATTTCCAAGATTCGAACCTGTGACCACCAGTTTTAGGTACACCCTGTATTTTTACAACGTTAAAAATATTTTTAAATTATTCCTTGGGTACAATTTAGTGGTAAATACTTAAGTTTGAAGGTTGTAGGGCAAAGCGTTTGTCTGTTATCCATTTAGGACACCTTACGAGATTCACCCTGTATATGTATACATCAATGAATAAGTGGATTAGAGGGCAATGATAACACTCCTACAAAAAGCCAATGGCAGAAAAAATTTTCACAGTTCATTGTTAGCCACACAATGCGCATCAAAATATCATTATACACATAAAAATAATGCCCAAGATTGAAACAAAATTGTCTAAATGCACCTCACCATCCCCATTTAATATGGAAAATTAGAGATTAAACATTTTTTATATCAATACACTTGCTCTAAATTTATCAACATGAAAAGTCTAACTTTTGGTTCATACAGATGATGTAATTTAAGCTTACCTATTATAAATTCTCCAGTCTGTGGCTCGTATTTAGACCAGTAATTTTCAAGTGCCGTCCAGTAAATCCTTAACCCTCCAAAAAAACTGTAAAAGTTATTAATGTAAAATATTATAAATGCACAACATAAAAGGATTAAATTTTTTGACCTTTCAATAATTTAAGTTGAATCGCATTTTTAGAGAATTTAGCTAAGGGAATATGCTATTATAGTATGTAGTAATCACGGTAAAACCTAAGACAGGGAACATGATCTTTTTTCTTTTTTTTTTTTTTTTTTGGCCAGAAGCCAAAAACAACAGTCATTCATTATCATAAACTCTTGATTTTTATAACATGGTTAGATGCGTGGGATACTGGTATACTCTGCTTTATATGCATATATATTTATAAAATTATCAGTATTGTAACTAATGTATAGTTACAATACCGTGTTTATCTATATTTAAGCTTTTTTAAAATGAATAATTTAATTTTTGATATAGATAATTAATCTTTGTTTGCAAGAAAGATATTTTAGAAAACCCTTATTTCCTGGAAACAGTTTACCTGTTTTTTTGCTTTGTTAAATTACTTTCAAAAGTTCAAAGTGATAAGTAAGTAATTTTAAACGAATATTTTGCAACCCATATATTTCCAATTATAAACAACGAGAATGTGAGTAAAATATATTGGTCAAATACCACTCGTTCACATATCAAAGATTATCCATAACCTTAGGAATAGAGGGTTGAAATTTGGCAAAAACGCTCAAAAACACTCACTAAGACACGGTCTAGCAAGATTCCTACAGGTCTCCAATCTCAGGACTTCAAAATTTCTATCTAATTCCATTCTTTTAGCCAATTTTTAATAAAAATCAAGGAGACAACGATAAAATAGGATATTAAGAGATCAGGAGAGATAATTATGAAATGATGTCAAAACAGAACAGGTAAGATCGAATGGGATCATATTTGTTCATATAGACGTCAGATAAGATCAGATAAGGTCAGATGAGATCAAAAGAGATAGGATGAAATAGGATAGCTTAGAATGGATAGAATCAAACAATCTCAGAAATAAGTTATATGAGATCAGATTGGATCGGATAAGTTTAGATAATATCAGAAGTAATATGATGAGATTAGAGGTGATTCGTTATTACAGAAAGAGGTGATATAAGATCAAATGAGCACAGAGATGTTATGATAAACATCATCTGGGGGCAATCAACCTCAGATAAGATTCAGATAAGATAACCTTCAGATGATATCAGTTGAGATCAGAATTGATAAGATGTTATATAATGGGATCAAATAAGATAATATAGAGGTCAGCTAAGATCAGATTAGTTTAGAAGACATAAGATTGGATCGGATGGGACCACATTGGAACAAATGAGTTAAGATGAGATAAAATGAAATCAGAAGAGATTAGGAGTAATCTATTTTGTTGAGATAAGATCAGATGAGGTCAAATGAGATCAGATGAGATAGGACGGAGTGATAAGATCAGAAGTAGTTGGATGAGGATAGATGAGATTAATGAATATAGAAAGAGCTAATTGCAGATCAAAGGAGAACAGGTGGCATAAGTAAAGTTCTGATAGAGATCAGCTGGGGTCAATTAACATAAGATAAGATTAGATGATATCAGATGAAAGCAGAATTGATCAGATTCGATTTAATTTGGTCAGATAATAGGATCTGATCAAATGAGATTGGATGGGATCAAATAAGATCAGATACTCAATGATACTCTTTATTAATCTTTAAGCAAATACATTGCAATCGATCACGTCAAATGTAATTCCATAATACAAAAGTATTAAGTCAATCATGAAAAATTCAAAGTCAATATGACAACAAAATATTCATAAATAGCATACACCTATATTAAGGTTTACAAACAAAACAATGTTACAGGCACCAAGTGAGAGAGAGAAATCAGATAAAAAAGACGGAGCTACAATTGTTTAAAAAATCCTTAAAAAAAACTAATATCACAGACAAAAAAAATTATCACTAAAAGTTAAATCTTGAAGGTGGCAATACCAAAAATTCATTAACATGATAAAAAGGATTTAAGATCAACCATTGAGAAATTCTTGATTTAAAACAATTAAAACTAATACTTTTTAACTCATTGGGAAGCTTATTGAAAAGACGTTTGCCCATAACAAGATGACTAGATCGTAACTTCTCGAGTCTCACAAAAGGAATATCTAAGTCAAGTCTATGTCTAGTGTTAAAATCATGAAAATCTAATCTAATAGGGCAATTGTACAATGACTTAAAAGTAAATAACAAAATATTAAATATATATAAATTGACAACAGTTAAAATTCCTAATTCAACAAATAAAGGCCTACAAGTAGCATTTCTTTCCGCCTGACAAATAATCCTGATTGCTTTTTTTTGCATTAACAGAATCTCCTGAGTTTTAGGAGAATTTCCCCAAAAAATTATTCCATAATTGATAACAGACTGAAATAAAGCATAATAAGTTGAACGAACATAATGAACAGGAACACAGGACATTAAACGCAATAACAAAAAATTTACTCTAGACAATCTTACAACAATATTTTCAATGTGTGGAATCCATGTTAGGGTTTGGTCAACAATAATACCCAAAAACTTTGCCTGACTCACTGTATCAAAATCTTGAGCAAGAGGCCTTAAACTAAAAATGACTGATTGAGTTTTACTACAATTCAACAGAAAGCTATTAGCAGAAAACCAGTTTGAAGCTTGAAAAATTGAATTATTGACAGTTTCCCTGATTGAAAATAAATCGTGACCAGTACTCAAGAAAGTTGTGTCATCTGCATAGATATAGGACTTGGCACTAACATTATGTGGCAAGTCGTTGATGGCAATCAAGAACAGCAGAGGCCCCAAAATCGAGCCCTGCGGAACTCCACAGTCCAAATCAACAAGTGGTGACCGCTCACCATTCACACTAACCACCTGCCTTCTATTTGACAGATAAGATTTGAATAAATTTAGAGCTGAACCATGAATACCATAATAGTCAAGTTTGTGCAGTAAGATGTCATGGTCCACACAATCAAAGGCTTTACTCAGGTCACAAAAAGTTCCCCAAGCAAAGTCCCTCCTCTCAAAAGCGTTAAGTATGTCAGTGACAAGTACATCTATGGCACCCATGGTAGAGCGACCCTTGCGAAAACCAAACTGAGATTCAGTGAAAAAACCGGATGATTCCAAAAAGGCACTTATCTGATCAAATATAACATACTCAAAAACTTTGGCCAAGACAGGAATGAGTGAGACCGGACGATAGTTAGCCGGATTGTTTTTGTCCCTTTTTTTGAAAATAGGACTCACTCTTGAAATTTTGAGAAAATTTGGAAAAATCCCTTCCCTTAGGCAGGCATTAATGCAAAAGGCGAGCGGTTCAACAAGGCACTGCCCTATTTCCTTTAATAGAGAATTAGAAAAATCATAAAAATCTTTGGCTTCTGAAGACTTTAGGTTACTTAAAACTAATGAAATATTCTGTGGAGAAACAAACTTCCAATGAAATTCCTTTCTTTCAACTGCAAAATTATGCAACAATTCAGCAGAACATATGTTTGGTTGTGAAATGTTACTCCTGATTTCATTAACAGAGTTCTTAAAATAGTTGGAAAAACAAGCTGGATTAATAGGAATATCACCCTTCTTAGCTTTACTAGGTCTACTAACATCATTTATTACAGACCAAGCAGTCTTACATTTATTGGAAGAATTCTCTATAATCCTACAATTAAACTCTAACTTAGCTGCCTTGATTGCATTTCTATACCCTTTTTTTAAAAGCAAATAATTTTTCTTTGCAGACTCTGAACCATTTTTCTTTAAAAAATCATAGGCCAAAATTAAAAGCTTACGTTGAGTGGCTAATTCATTATTAAACCATGATTTACTTTTTTTCACTTTACTAAAATTTGAAATTCTACTACATTTAACAGGACAACAAAGATCAAAATAATATATTAAAATAGAAAAGAATCTATCAAATATAAGCTCAGCTGTAACGGACTTACAGTTTAATTGGCCATTACTGTTGTCGTCCAAACTATACAATTCCACATCCCAATTTACATTTGAAAGAAATTTTAAAAAACAGTCTTTGTTACCAGCTGATAGGCATCTGAAGCTCCTGAGTACTTTCTCTGGTCTTCTTTCTGAGGCAGTCAAGTCCAATGAAGGGTGCAGCGCCTTAAACCACAGTGCAGAATGGTCCGAGTATAAAAAAGGAACCACATCGGCAGAGATGTCATCTAGATTATAGTTGGAAAACACGTTGTCCAAGCAGGCTAGATTCCGCGTAGGCTCTTTGTTGTGACAGCAGAAATCAAACTGACGGAGAAGATTTAAAAAGTCTTTTGTAGATTTTTGATCTTTGGTAATATCAAACTGTGTGTTAATATCACCACCAATTACCACAGAAAATTGGTGCCATTTAGAGATAAAATATAATACATCTTCCAACTTCTCCAAAAAAATTTTAGGATCACTGTCTGGAGTACGGTATACAGTAATAATAATTAATTTATGTGAGTCAATACGAATTGAACTAGCCTCAAAATGTTTCTCAACACAAAATTGCGAAAGATCTATCATTTGGCACTCAAAGCGATCCGCAGCAAAAATCAAAGTCCCGCCATGAACACGTTCAGATCTTGCATAATAGGCTACTAAATTATAACCAGGGAAATTACAACTATCCATTTTAGAAGCATTGAGCCAGTGTTCCGAAAGGCAAATAAAATCAGCCTTAAAATTAAAATTAAAACATTCTAGTAGTTCAAATTTTCCTGATAATCCCTGGATATTCAGGAAAAGGAAAGTCAAAACCATAAAATTAATAGGCCTAGGCCTATTGGTTCTTTGATCTTCAATTATACCACTGTCCATCATGTTGACTGTTTTTGATTTTCTGACACATTTAAAAAAGAGTCTGTTTGACTTACATTAATGGCAGAAGTTACATTAGCTGTTGAAACTTGGTGAGGTTTAGAAACAACTGATGTCCTGGGAGGTATATACTTCCCAACCAAAACACCCTCTGGCCACACTTCACTCTTCATAAAATCACTGAATAAGTTATGAGGTACACCTACTTTGAAAGAGCAGTAGGAATCATGTTTAGTTTGTAACTTAACACATTTCAGTTCGACACCCTGAGACATAGGCAAAGGCTGAAGATGGTTTAAAATATCACTTTCTGATACACTATTTTGAAGCCTAGTGACATATAACCAAGCTACCTTGCTAACAACAGCTAAGGTCGAGTTAGCATTTGCTTTACCGTTACCAAAAACAACTTGCCTAGGTCTAGCCCTATTCGTTACCGGATTAGACCCATTGGTATCAACCTTTGACCTTTGATTGAATTTCTTCCCCTTGTATTTCACTTCCTGAAAACCATCTAAGTCCTCAACTAGAATAGCCTCACTTGAATTCGAAACAGGTTCACTAGAGACTGATTTCGCCACCTGAGGCCTAGGACCAGTAGGTTTGGGATCATGGGCTGTTTTTAGTTTGGAGGAAATAGACCTAGACCTACTAGGCCTATTGACAGAGTTAACAGAGTTTGTCTCTTGAACCACAGACCTTACCCGGTCAGATAAATCTTTAGCACTAGCCTCATTGACTCCAATATTTGACTTTACAACCTCAGAGAATGAGGATGGTGAACTAGGCCTAGGTGTACTAACATTTCCCAACATACCTTTTATAGTTTCTTTGAAATTAATATTGTCCATCATAACTTCACCAATACAGTTAGCTAACTTTTCAAAATTCACACTAATGGCAACAATCTTTTCAGACAAAGAACTAATTGAAGGATGACACCTTTGACAGATGAGATAAGTCCTGTTCTTATAGAAAACTAATAAGCAGCATTTCATTAGATTAATTCATTATTTTGACTGTAGCATTTTGAATTTTGTACTTATTTATTTATTTATTTATTGTTAACTTCATAAATAAAACTTTAGTAAAAATAATTAGTTTGATAAAAATTGTAAATGTATTGCTCTTTATTTAAAATAATAAGAATAAAAAAAGAAAGAAGAAATAATCAGTAATTTAAACTAAGCAGGAACAGTAGGCAAAGTTTTTCAGGAAAGTTGAATTAGCATGTCAAATCTTTTGTACAGGAATTGCAAGGCAAGCTGCACCCTGATTGGCTGGAACATTCTAGAACCTGTGAGTCCAGACCAATCAGAGGGCAGCTCTGTAAATCTATATAAGTCAGTCTCAGCAGTTTGGACTCCTCTTTTTTAAAGTTTACTTTGATCAGTGAAGTTGCAAGTAGTGAATGATTTAAAAGTTGTAACATGGGCTAATATATTCCCCTTTTGGGTAAATTTATTTAAAGTATTTATTTAGACATTTAATTTACAGCTTATCCCAATTGCAATTCCTATTTTAAAAGTAAATATTAAAATTCTTCGAATTTAATTAAATGGATTTTTTAAAGTTTGAAGGTTTAATAAAGATTGTTTCTAATAAAATATTAATCAGGTTTGTCCTTTTTTTAGGGTTAAAGATTATGGCTATGAAGACTACCTTAATAAAATATAAACAGATGATTATAGTTTAAATAATATTTCTCACCAAGTTATAAGAAGTCAGTTGAATTATTTGATGAAGTAGCCTAATAAATGAAGTAAAAGAAGATTTTAAAATGGATTGGTTATTATTTACCTTCATTAAATTTCAAGAGGAATTATTATTTTAATTTTAGAAGTGCTACATAAAATGCGCCACTCTGCTTGGTCTTTGTCTTCAGTTATTGTCATAATCATAATAATCATGGGTCTAAAAGTAGATTTTCTTTTAAAACAAGAACTCCAGTATGAATTAACGAATAGAGGAATTGATTTTGACCAAAATGCTAGTGTACAAGAATTAAAAAAAAGTTTAAGGTCAGCTCTAAAACTTAAAGTACAGCCCAATGCCATAAATTTGCAAAATAAAATAAAGACAAAAGAAGAACTAGAAACAATCAAAATCAATACGGATGACTTGTAATCTAAAGTAAATGAACTAGACCAAAATGAAAATAAAAATCTAAATGCAGTTTTAAGTTGTGAAATTAAAATTAAACACTACAGTAACAGAATCACTAATCTTTTAATGTATAAACTTGATGAAACCACTAAACAAGAGCTTAAGGAATTAAACGATAGATTAGGTGTAATGAAAAATAAAATGGAGGGACTAGATATCGATGAAACTCAAAAAAAGTAGTTTTGAAAGGAAAATTAGTGAGTCAAACATAGAAGAGGAAAATTTTGATGAATTGTTAGTGGAAAAAGTAAATGGAGCAAGCATGATTAACAAGGATTTAAATGAAAGCAGTCATGCATTTGACAGTAAATGTTCTGACAGGCCTAAATATAGTGAAAAGTCTTCTCTCTTTGCCAAGTTATCACTAATCCAGTTGATAATCACCTAAAGAACTTTAAAACTTGTGAAGGACTAAATGTTAATGAGCTATTAAAGTTTCTTAAAAATATTCTTAAACTCAAAGATGAAACTGAGTTAACCGATGAACAAATCCTTGCTCTTAGTTTAGGGTATGCTACTGGTCCCTTATATGCTAAGATTTTAGAAGTAAAAACCTTGAAACAGAGCATTAAAATGTTGCACAGTGAATTGCTGAGTTACTTTGTACCCATAAATTTAAGAGAAAATTTGAAACGAGATATGGTAACTCGTCCTCAAGGGGTAAATGAGCCACTAAGTTGTTATGTACTGGAAGTCAAAGAAAATGCTAAGCTACTAAATTGTCGGTACTCAGAGAGAGAATTAGTAGAATTTATCAAAATAGGAATGAATCCTAGTACCAGAATGAAACTTGTGTTTGCAAGAGTTCCTAACACCTTTGAGGATTTAGATACAGTATGTGTACAAGCTCAAAATGTTAGTTATGAAGATCATCGGAGAAACAATGTAATGAGTCATTTACCCCACAGGGAGAGTAACCAATCCAGGCAAAATCCCAAATGTTATAACTGTGGTAGGATGGGGCATATTGCCAAGCAATGTTTTCGACAAAATAATGCAAATCATAACCGGACTGATCTCAGAAACCATAAAAAAAAAACGGAATAGGCCGGAGGGTTTCGGGACCAAAATAAATCAAAAGAAATTCTCCGGGTACAAAACTCGTATTTTTACAAACAAAAATTATCGTAAATCTGCAAATAGAAGTGAACAGAAGAAATATAGTAAATTTGTTAAAAAGGTAAATTATGAGTTAGCATCCATTCAAGAAAAGCAATGTAATGAGAAAATTAGAAGGATTTGCATGCTGCCAACATTAAAAGTAAAGTTTGGTAACAGTGTTAACGATAATGTGTTACTAGACTCAGGAAGTAGTATTAATTTAATGAATGAAACATGTACCAGAAACTGAAAGGAAATTCCATAGTGAAGAGATTAGATAAGGAAAGGGTGAACTGTAGATCAGCAAATAATGGCAATATTAATGTTCTGGGTAAATGCTCAGTTAAAATAAAGATTAATAGATTTTCTTGGAATGTGACATTTTATGTTGCTAAAAATTTAATTTGGAATGCAATATTGGGTGTGGATTTTATGAAATACTAAAAAATGGTTTTGGATTTGAACAATGACCACTGTTATTTTAGTTTTGAACCTGAAATTAAAATTGAGCTATTTAGTAATGCATGTGTTGTAAATATTGTAAATAGTAATTCAAGTAGTAAAATAACTGTAGGATGTAATAAGGCAAGTGATGCAGTGCGAAAATTAATCAGTGAATATCCCAATGTTTTTACAAATAAAATCGGGGAAGCCATTGATTTTGAACTTGAATTAAAGGTTAAAGATAAGGATATCGTTAAATTAAAAACATATTCTCTTAATCCACCAAAAATGAAAATCATGAAAGAAATTATTGATGATTTATTAAATCAGGGTGTTATAAGACCAAGTTTATCACACTAGTCCAAGCTTTCTTGTAAAACGGCCTAACTCAGAAAAATACCGGCTAGTAATAAACTATGCAGAGTTAAATAATAAATTAGAAAGAATAAACTATCCCATAGGAGATATACAAGAAATGTATCATTATCTAAGAGATAGTGAGTATTTTACAGTTTTAGATCTGTGCAACAGTTTCCACCAAATTAAATTATCTGAAAACTGTAAACATTTAACTGCATTCACCACTCCATTTGCCAGTTATGAATGGAATAGAATACCTTTTGGACTACACTGTGGATCTGGAGTATTGTCAGCTTATATGAATAGCATTTTTGAGGACATCAAATTTAAATTTGTCATGAATTTTGTTGATGACTTGATAATATATTCCAAAACTTTAGAAGAGCATTTAGAGCACTTGAAGATAGTCACTGAGAGATTGAATAAATTTAATTTGACAGTTAATCCAGAGAAAGCCAGTTTTGTGTGCAAGGAAATAAAGTTTTTAGGACAAATTGTTAGTAAGAATTGCATTTCAATAGATCCAGGTAGAACAGTATCAATAAGGAATAGTAAACCACCCACAGACGCTAAAGGTGTTAGTCGTTTTATCGGAATGACATCTTATTTTCAAAATTCATTCCTGGATATGCTAAACTTGCTGCACCCCTGAATGACTTACGAAGAAAAAGTAAAAAATTTAAGTGAACAGAAGAATGCCAGCAAAGTTTTGAAACTTTAAAAAGTTGTATTACAAAACCACCTGTTCTTGAAATCCCGAACTATGACAAACCATTCATTCTCCATTGCGATGCTAGTGAAAAGGCTACTGGGAGCTGTTTACTTCAAGATACCGAAGAAGGCATTAAACCCATAGCATACTTCTCTAAAAAGTTCACAGACTCTGAAAGATGTTTATCTGTGTATCATAAGGAAGCACTATCTGTAGTATATGCAATTAATAAATTTAGAAATTATTTGGAATGCAACAGTTGTTTGGTACTTTACCATTTTATTTTAATTAAAGAGCTACTAATACTCTTATCGCCACCGCCGACGTCATGAAGACGCCCCCCTCCACTTCCACTGGGCACTCCGACTCTAGCCACGGTCGGTGACGCATCGAGTTGACCGCGCCGACGCTACTCAATGGACAATTTAAAATGTTTTCTTTCACGTATCTGTTATTAAGTTTAAATCAGTTTGTTTATTTAATGTATCAATATATTCAGTAATTTGTAACAATCGAGTCAGTCATTGTGATTCCCGATTTATCCGCCACCGCCTACGAGATGACAGACAGAAGCTGCTTCTACCCACATGACGACGCCGACGCCGCCCGTAACGCCCGCTCAGCCCTCGACCATGGTCCGGCATCGCAGAGGAACACCGCAAATCACCAAGACTACCGTACAATAAGGTATTAGTAGCTCTGTCAGCCCTCTCAGCAAGTAATTTATTGTCAATTCCGCAATTTTATTTGATTTGTTTCAACCGCTATTTATAACATTTGGTCCTAGACGCGCCGGATTATAAGTAAAACCTATAAAAGTTGTCATTGTCCGCTTTATACAGTCCATATTTAATGCTTTTTTAATTTGTGTTGGGTTTATGATATGAAACATGTCTGTAATAAGCAATATTTTATGTTAAAGCAAAACAGATAAATAATATTTTTAAGCAGGATTAAATCTGCAGTCTGCCGCTTATCGGCGCTTTCTATCTTGTCTAGCAGCGATAACGGGTTTTATTCTATTGTAGTCCGACCTCTCCAGACGCTAGTGATATTTTCGGACTTTTCGGTCTTTTATCGATCAGCTGCTTCGCTTGACAATAGATCGACCTTGATATTGTTGCCCAAACGTCATTGTTGACTCTCTGTTTACATTTCAATGTTTTGATTTTAGTATTTTCGTTTTCTATATCTGATATTTGAGTTACCGTATTATTTTCTTTAGTGTAAAAATATTATAGTTTTATTAATATTGTTTGAAAATGGCTGACATTAAGAAAAAACTTAATAAAAGTGTTAAGAGACGAGAAAGGGTTTTTGTAAGATTACAATTGTGTTATGATTTAATTAAAGAGTTACCCGGTAAGAAAAATGTTTTCACAGCTAGATGTTCAGAATTACCTCAATTGTATAAAGATTTTGAAGACATTTCTCAGGAAATTGATGAATATAACGAAAAGTTGGATGAGCCTAGTGAAGTGATAGACACTGCAGCCCCTAGCAAACAGTTTGATATTATGTATTATGAGATTAAGTCAGCCTTTGATTTGATTATTGCTCCACAGAATGCTGAATCTCAAGCTAAAGCTGAATCTGTTGTGAAACCTAAACTGCCTAAAATTGACATACATAAGTTTGGTAGTCAGTTAGATCAATTTCCGTCTTTCAAATCTTTGTATGATAACTTAATACATAATTCCTCAATAGCTCCTATTGAAAAGTTTAGTTATCTAAAGAGCTTACTTGAAGGTCCCGCTTTGAATTTAATTGAAGGTATACCTTTTGATCCAGAACATTATCAGTTAGCCTATGACACATTAGTTGAACGCTGCACTAATCCTAGAATTTTAGCGACGCATTATTTGAATAAAATCCTTGATCAGCAGCCAATTAAGCATGCTAGCTTAAATAGCTTAAGACTCATTTCTGATTTGTTTAATATCAATGTCCAAGCGTTAAAGTCTCTACCCATTGTTGATTTGTCAGGTTTTGTATTTTTACAACTATCTCTAAGGTTGTTAGATACGAACACTAGAAAGGCATTTGAGTTAGACATTAAATTGGTCAAATTCCCTACTATTGATGATTTATTGAAGTTTCTCCGTGCTCAATGTTCAATATATGAGCTTACCAATGATTCATCAAAGTCTGCCGCTACCACAAAACAGCTTACACCCTCTCATCGGAAAGTTTTAATGATAACTCAGCCAAAGTCAGAAATTGTACAGCCTACTCAGCAGTCATCATCCTCTCTTAAGTGTCCTATGTGTAAAGACAGCAACCATCAACTCTTTCGTTGTGAACAGTTCTTAGCTTTGTCACCTAGTGACAGATTTAATACAGTGCGCTCCTTCAAAAGATGTTTCGCTTGTCTGGGTACACATATGCTCACAGTATGCGCATCTACATCAAGTTGCAGGCACTGTAAGAGTAAAAAACACCACTCTCTTCTTCATGATGATAAGCCCGCAAATCGTACATCTAACAACGTCTCAGTCTCAAAGGTGAATGTTAATGTCGCAACCGCTAACCCAGTGTCTCCCGCAATATCAGATAAGCCCGCCAAGAGTTTAACATGTAGTTTGAACCGCAAAACCAACCACAATATGGTAATTTTAAGCACCGCTCAAGTTTTAATCCAAGACGCTTTTGGTAACTGGCAAAACTGTAGGCTTGTTATTGATGGTGGTAGTGAAGTCAATTTCATTACCAGATCTTTGGCACAAAGTTTGAACTTACCTCTCGAGAAATGCTCAGTTGATATTATGGGCATAGGCCACTCCGCTAATGTTACCGCTAGTAGTGGGGAATGGCTACAGTTGGGCCAGTTCAAGGTCATTGGTTGGAAGAGGCAGGTGTGGGGTTGGAAGTGTGGGGTGACAGTGATGGATGGGTTTGGGAAGTGGGTCAAGGTCATTTGGAGGGGGTTTTAAAAAAGTGGGAGCCTCAGGGGCTCGGTGGGAATGGGGAGGGGTGGGGCGGCGCCGGGCCGCGGGAGGTTTTAGTTTATTTTTAAAATTAAATCAAAGTCGTGTTCTTGTGCAGAGAGGTGTTGAAGTGTCGTCCACTGGTGAGGGAGTGGTAGACGCCGAAGGTGGTGGCGAAGAGAAGGTAGACGCACAACATGCACAGTACGCATTTGAACAGTTGCAGCAGGCGAACCATCCCTTGTTGATTTTCCGTTTCCAATTGCAGTCTGTTGATTTCTAGTTTGAGTCTGTCCTCTTCCAATTGTGTTTTAAGTGAAAAATCATCCATCATGTTTGTGCGCTTGTTTTAATTTCTGTTGGTGAAACGGGAGCGGTGTTGACGGTCGGAAAGTTGGCGATGAAATGAGAAACGAAGATGAGGACAGGGCATATTTACTGGAAAGTGGTGGGGGGGTTAAGAAAAACAGTTGTGTGTCCGATCAAACGTCATCGTCAGCTGTTGGTGTATGTTTGGATGATGCAGGAGTGAGTTCTAGCAAACCATCTTCATCTTCACTCTTAACTCTATCGCATGTTGGACAACCGTAAGCAAGTTCCAAATTCATAGTGATGCAGTGGAATTTGTCTATAATATCTTCTAAAGTTCCCATTATATCTTTTAAATCATGTCTTGTTCTAATTACAAAAGTAGATTTCATTAGTGCTAGCGGATCGTTGTTCATCGTACGGGAGTCGGGAAACAAATGGCGAGCGTTAGTCAGCGGCTCGCTTATATGCGGGCAAGGGCGGTGGAGGGGGAAGTGGAGGGGTGGTGGCGTGGTGGGGGAAGTGGAGGGGTGGTAGCGTGGTGGGGGAAGGGTGATATATCCCCATGCGAACCGTTGGCCAGCGCATTTCGCAGCGAAACGCCGCTCGGGTAGGTAGTAGGAGGTGTACTAAGATAAGCATTAGTTGTATTTTTAAGTTAGGAATACTAATAATGTTTGTAAATTAAATATTAAATTTATATTTAACCAGAGCTTGCATTTCTTGTTCCTCGTCGTTTAATTCAACAATTTTAACACCATTAGTTGTCTGTTCCTCTTCCCCTGCACTTTGAAGACATGGAGGTGGCAGAAGATGATGATGAGGATGAAAATATTTTGGTAGGATTGACATATTGCACTGTGATGTTGATCCATCTTAAAGGATAGGTGTCAATAAGTGTAAGTAAGTTTTGGAATAGGGTTTCCATCTCTTCTCTGTCGGTAATTAAATGTTGAAAGGAAATGAATTTATCATCCATGTTGTTGTCAGTGCGAGTAATGAAATAAGAATGAGAAGCGTATCGAATGATCCGTAGAATATATGTTGTAAAAAATAAGTGGTGGGGGTAATCTCAAGGTCAATCAAATGGAGTTTTAAAAAAGGGCTGCAGTCAGTGACTACAGCTATACATCTGAAGCTTCAACAGGATCAGTAGACCAATCTGATCTGTACTTGCATGCACTTATGATACATGTACAAAAGTCGTCTTTATAATATGCATTGCACTCTCGACAATTGACAAGTTTTTCCGGATGAAATTTGATACACCTCTGGGGACAGCAAGTGTGGAAGTATCGTGATTTATAAATCTTGATGGTTCGCAATTCCGGTGGTGGTAGTTGCTTTGTCTTGCATTTGCAGTAACAGGATCCAAAGAATTCACACTTTGTACAAGCTAATCCGTCTACCATCCATCTTCCTAAATCGGTGCATTTTTGTTCACAACAGTAGCGCGGTGCGTCCTCGTTTTTCTTCTCTTCCGTGTTGGCGCTTCTAAGTGTTGGCAAGAAATGAAGTTGTATAGTGTAGGATAGCATGTTTTATAGACTAGGAAAAGTGGTGGGGGTAATCTCAAGGTCATCCAAATGGAGTTTTAAAAAAGATCATCTTACAAGTGTAAGATGTATTTATTTAAGATACTGAGTTTTCATCTTCTTTTTCTTTCTTTACATCTTGTTTGTATTTTTCTTTTTCTTCTTTAGCCATGGCGATGAGATCTTCAGTGGAGAGTGGATGTACTTCAGGAAATTTTAGAATTAATTTTGGTTGGAACCCCTCTTTAGTCAATACTTGAAGATCGGACGTCATTTGTTCTACACTTTGATAGTCTTTTCCGTAGATTTTTCCATTAAATTCAATCATCATTCTGTACAACATGGTATTAGTAGTTGTTTTCGCTGCGTCAGTTGGAGAGCAAATGATGATTCTGTTAGGTTACACGGTCCTTTTATAGATGCTACAGCGACCACTTGATATTATTTAACATTAGTAATATTTCTGGAACTTAACATTACTTTGAGTAGATGGTGTTGTAGTTGAAGGTTGTGTGGAAACGAATACTTCTTCGTTGCAGAACTTCTGTTTAGGAAACATCCTCATGTTGTTAGAGTAAACATCAATATTTAAACGATAACCACCGGCAAGTAACACTCGCAGTTCATTAGTAAAATCGTCGAGTTCTTCAAAAGTTGTAATGGTGGTGGTATCATATGATGCACACTTAACCTTAAGAGACATGTTGTTATTCGTAATAACTGGAGAGCCAACAGAGATGTGTACAGCACGAAAGGTAGTCGTAGACTGATGAGATCCTCAAGAAAAATACGGCCTTTATATACCCTCGAAACTAGGTCAAGGTCATCCAAACGTGTTTTTTAAAAAAAAGCAACATATCGATAGTGCAGAAACACTATCGATATGTTGCCTTTTCTTATTTTTTTTTCATTTTTATTTTTTATTTATTTAAAATCAGTTACACACATGTACAACAATATATATAAACTACAGACTAATTGCTAGTAGGCATAACATGAAGTGTAAGTTCAGTAGAGTTGGTTCCGCTAGGACCGTGAGATGCCAAATAGAGTGTGCCGGGGTGAATCAGTCGTAAATCTTCATTCTGCAGCAGTTGAACGAAGCGTTTGGGAAGAAATACTTGAAATTTCGGTTCATCACCAGGTGTGTAAGGTGCTTCACTCAATGTGCAATTGATGGCGTCTCCAATTGATGTTTCCATCTTCTTAATAGTGTGAATAATGTAATGTTTTTCTTCCTTCAATTCTGAACATTTCTTTGTCGGTAGTATTGTAGATTTAGAATGTTTGTTGAATTGATCAACAAGTGACTGTAGAAAAGTTTGCGATGCCATTATTTTCTTCTTACTATTGTTCGTCTTCTTCTTCTTGTGCTTGCGCGTCAGAGGTGTTGACTCCTCGGAGGTTAGAGTAATACTCATGCATTGTCATAGTGCCGCTCTCGCTTTTATACCCATCGCTTCCCCCACCACTTTGCTGGAGATAGACATTCAAACGATATGCATTCTTTAAAGCACATTGAGACTGCCGATGTTTAAAGTTTTTAGATGCAATACAGATGTTAGCAAAGTAGCAATAAAAATCTTTCTCCATTTGCACATTTATCACTTCATGGTTTGTATATGCTTGCATCCAATTTGCTTTTTCCAATCCTCTTGTAAAAATAGTTTTGAACTCTTTGCAGAAATGATTCATAATGTGTGGCATCATATTGTAGGTTATAAAACCTTCATCCCATGTTAGATTATGAAAATGTTTCATCAACCATTTGTTTGTTACTTTAGCTTTGGTTGTTAATCTGTTGAACGGCAAAGGAGGCATGAATAAAAAATGATAAACAACAGATGTTATCATATCTAGTACCACTAACTCTTTGATTATAAAATTTCCATCATTACCACGGAATGCCTGAAACTCTATGATACCTCGCTTTACTTCCATTATTTCCGTCTTCTTAGAGAATGAAACTCGTTTATCCATGATGACGTTCAGTACACAACTGGTATGTCAATGCGGATTGACAGCCTTTTATACTCCATCATTCTTCTTCTTCTTACTTAAAATATTCTTTGTCTGTTTAGTTTGTTGTTGATTGTTGATTGTTGAAACGTGATTCGTTTTCCTTATTTTCTTGATTTTCTTCTTCATTTAAATTAAAGTTGGTTTGATTGCGGTGTAACTGTCTCCACATCTCTACTTCATGCGGTATCCTATTGAAGATTGAAGTATCTACTGGACCGTATAGGATTGGAACATATGGTTGTCTATCCAATGCATCAATTAAATAATCTTTGATAATTGTACTTGAGAATATTAGCTGTTTTTAATATCTAGTTATAGGACCAGTAGCACAAGTTAAAGCGTAAAACTCTTCTTTTGTCAAATGTATTTTTATATTATATTTAGTTAAATCTCTAAATCGAACTAGTTGTTGACCACGTTGTTTAACAATATCGATTTCAATATTTGATTCGAACAAACCTAGTTTTGTTTTTCTTCCAAACGTATTGTTACTCAAATAGCATTCCAAAAGATGTATATGTTTCATAAAAGATTCCCAAGAAGATTCAGTGAAGGTTATCATTTTAGATCCGTGATTCAAAATAACAGTTGGAGAGTAATCCAATGATTTCATTACTCCAGCAGACACAGTCTTTGTCATACAAGAAGAAATAGGATAAAATATTCTAAGAAATACCTCCATTAAGATGTTGGTAGAAATGTTATCTTCAATTTTCCTTTTCTTCGTTTCTTTTTCAACTTCCTCTTTGTCTGTCTTCTTATGTTTAAACTTGAGGAACTCTTCCATTTCCTGTTCAACTTGTCTTTCTATATCCAAACTATTGTCAGCCATAAGAGGTGTAGTTTCTTCATTAGCACTTGATGTAGTAGATCTCATCTTGCGGACGATGTTACCCATACGACAATCAAAGATGAAATGAATTTCCAGCTCTTCTTTCTCGCTTTTATACTCGCAGATGACCTAGATATTGTTGATCTTTTGTAAAAACCTTACAAATCGTGCAGATGTTGTATTAATCCTTTTTAAAGTACATTCTTCACAATTCCTGTCAGCGGTGTGTAAGTAACTATTTTGTCATGTAGAATTAAACAGTATGCTGAAGTTCCATCTGGTATTTTATCTTCAAATTCCATTTCAATTTTTATATCTACACTTGAAGATTTCACAGATTCATTTTGTTTTGAACAATCGATTACGACAATTGGAGCTTTTGAATAAAATTGTTCTGGTGATAAAAGTGGTGTATTCGTCTTACCATAATATGACGATTGAAATCTTGCATACATGTCATATAGAATGGAATAATGTTTCTTGTCAAATGAAACATTTAAACTGTCATATGGAAAGAACTGAGAGTTTAGAAAAACTTTGCAATTCTTTATCTTGCAATGGTCAAATTGACCAGCGTGCGCAGTTATAACATCTTTTCGTTTAGTCTGAAAACCGACTATTATGTACCTTGCCCGTTCTAAATAAGTAGAGGTTTTAACAGTCCATGTTTGTCTTTCTGTTTGAGGCAATATGGGGTATTCATGAAATTCCCAACTCCTAAATGGTATCACAATATCACGGTCAGATTTTAATTTTTTCAATAATAATACTCGATGTTCATCCGCCAATCTGACATGAGGTACTCTCCATACAACTTTATCCAATTGAAGTTGCCATTCCAAATCGGCATCTTTAGTTCCACTTGGCGCTTGTATTACATCCTTATTTGTTGAAGATCTGAGCAGTACCAGTTCTTGCTTTACGTTTATTATTATTCTTTTGTAATCTTCTGCGAATCCCAAAAGCAATCGTAAAGGAACATTAAAATCAAAGTAACCTTTTGAATTAGGAGTAATAGTGTCTTTATCAGGAGTCACCCATCCAGCCGAGATCAAAGAATTCTTTTCATGAGGTGTTATTGAAGTCAATCCTTTTAAAGTTGTTGATATACCAACTTTTTTTGTTGAATCAACTGTTACTCCAGATATCTCATATCTAATTTCATCAAACAGATATGCCATAGGGTTATTTATAAAAGGAACAGTTGAACCAGATTTTCCATCCAATGTTGTTACTCTTCCTTCGATATATAAATAACTTTCACATGGTAATGTGTAGATATCTTGTTGTTGAATGGGAATTCTTATTTCATCATTATTATTTAATTTTGATGAAGTGTAAGGGTTGTGAGTGTGATATTCCTTCTCCCATAGGGTTTCGTCGAATGTCGGTCCTTGTGCTATATCCAGTATATCCATGGTTGGCAAGTTTTAGTCCGATCTTCTGTAGGAAGCGTATGTTGTCCGGTGTTAACTCGTCGAATGTTGAGGAGCTACTGAGCTCCCGACTCTTCCGTTGTGGTTTAAATGATAATCCCATGTTGACTTTATGTTGCCGCTCTGATATGTAACCGTATAGTTATTGTTTCTCCTCTAAAGTCAACACTAATGCCGTCTTGATCCAATATGTTCAGTACGATGTCTGAAATGAAACTGGTGTTTAACGGTAGGTATATCAGGTTTTGTGGCTTCTCAACTATTTTAAAACCAGGAGCTACTGTCGGGTAAAATGTGTGTAATATATGTTGATTTACTCCATCTCTATATGATCCGTGTATAATATTACACGTTACATCAATACTGTTCACCTTTAATATTGTTACTGTTGTATCGCCAGTATAATCATTTCCAGGAGCTAAAATTCCTTTCTTCTTTGAAAATCCGAGCAAATTGCCGATTGAGTGGTCTAAGCTAAAATCTATATAATACTTTGAAGTTATTTCTGCTTTTAATGTATTATTATTACCTTTTATAGAAATATTTTCTTCTCCAAGTTTCTTTTGTAATACTTGGTTTATATCGTCTATTTCATATGCTCCTGTAGATAATGGAATTATTTTTAATTGTGAATAATTTCCTTTTTCATCTTTACTCTCATAATAATGTAGTAAATTATTTTTTCCTTCTGTAACATTGGGAATTGAATTGTATGTAGTCAAATCCAATAATGCTGCTTCCCATAGTTTGTCCGTAGATAAACGTAATGCTGGGAAAAGTGTACTTTTCAATGTTGACGAATTTCCACTCAGCGACACTGTATACGATGACATCTTAAAGCTGACTGACGCTCTTCGCTAGGAACTCCAAACATAAATGTCCGCATATTTCCGTATTGCTAGGTTGCTCTCTTTTGTAGTTGTAGAATATATTATTGCAGTTCCGAAAATAATGTTGAAGTTCTTTTGGTGGCGGTAAATTTCCAAAACTATCAAAGTAGTAAACATTTTTTCCAAGTTTTTTATAACATACCCAATGAGTACCTGGTCCATAATTAGAGTCTAAATTTACTATTCCAGTTTCATTTTTCCACACTCTATTTGGTAATGTATCTTTCATAAAAACTCCTCTGAAGAATGGTATTTTTAAACATTTCACATATTTTGACAATTGATAGTTTGTTAATGCTTCATTTGGAATTATCAATTTATTCTTCTCATTTAATACACACGGTACGGTCTTAAGTAAAGACCCGATCCGTTTTTTACCATTGACCATATGGATGTTTTCTTGACTTTCCTTTTAGGGTTAGTGTGACGTCTTCTTTTGATGTTCCCGCCTCTTTTTGCAGCTTCTTTTTTACTAGGTTTTCTCCCGCGTCGTCTTCCACCACCAAACTTAGCTTTCGTCTTCATGGCTGTTGTCACTGCCCAAGCTGCTGCTTTTTCCGCAATACTGGCGTCACTTGATTTAACCCTTTGCCAAGCTTTTTCCGCTAGCGCTCTATCCGCTATTGATCTATTTGTTGAATCTGCAAACTTGGAATACGCTATATCGTGTTCTTTGCAAGCTTGATCTAATTTATTAATTCCAGGATCTCCTCTTGCTAAACGTTTTGTCAACTTAGTTCCGGGTCCGCAATATTGATAACCTCCGGGCAGATGGAATTCGTATGGTAGAGCGTCTATCGCTCGATTTAGAACGGCGCCAACAGGAATCCGTCTGAGCAGGGAAAACGCAGCTGATGTTATACCACGTCCTTTCTTGCCGCTGTCTTGACGACGACTGAGCGGTGCGGTCTTCATTATGCCGTCTTATATAACCACCGTGTTTACTCCACGAGCTGCTTTACATAAATGAATAACTCGTGCACAATGTTTTATATTTAAATACTTAATTATTCAAATTTATTATATACTGATTTATAATTCTATTTTTAATCCAAGCTTCTCGTTCATCGGGTTGAATCATCACATGACTCGTTGTACTAGCTATATGATTGTGGGTATCAATAAGTAAATTACCCACTATTCTTATTAAACAATCTAAAGTTACAGCATCTTTCGGATGTTGAGGATCTTGTAACTGCATAATACGTTTATCATTACAAGTATATGCGGTTGAATCACTTTTTGATGTTGTTATGACTTGTCCAATAGTAGCAGCATCATTTGAATCTTCACCTGGTAAAATATTAATTATTTTCTTCATCTTTGCATCATATTTGGTCCCAAAGTGTTTATCCCAAGTTATTGTTTGTTTCAATGTAACACAATCATCTTCTTCATAACCAGGATAAATATTTTTTATTCTTCTATTACGACCATTGTATGTATCTAATCTACCACCACTTGCAATTAATGTTTGTACCATAAGAGGTACATCTGAATCTTTTATACCAAATCTTCCATTTGTTATTGTTTTATGTCCTGCATCCCATTCATCATTTTTTCCTTGCATTAAATCAAACTTTTCATTTCCATGTATAAATTTATCTCCCCGCTTTAACATGGCATCTTCATGTTTTACAAAATTTCCTTTTTTAATTCTTTAGATAATTGTTCCATAGTAACAGCATCTTTTGGTTGAGAACCAAACTTTACATTTGTCAATGTTTTACCATGACAATCGATTCCATTAACATCTTGTAAAATACAGTTGTCCTTTATGTATTTTAGGTTTACAGCATCGCCGTCTTCCTTTGGGTATCCAATGTCATTTATAATAAATTTATAAAAAGAAAATCCGTGTTGAGTCTTTTCCGGTATAATAGAATGTAAATATTCTTTATTAACTGAATCTTTATCATTTTTTGGATTTGCCACGTTGGTTATTCTATGATTCCCAGCATCATATGTCTGTCCATCTTTTAAATTATTACCCCATTGCAATTTTAAAGTATTTAAAAGTTCAGATGATAAATACTCTTTAGTAATTGCATCAGAACTGTCAGTTGGTTTACCAACATTAATTATTCTATGTGATTTAACATCATAAGTATTCTTGTTTAATTTCAATGATGTTGAAGTTGCTTCTTTTACTGTTTTTAAATTTGCTCCATCTGTATCTTCTTCTGGGTCTTTAACAAATTTTAGACGTTTGTTACTTATATCATAGTCACTTTCAGGTGTTTGCGGCAATCCACTTCTTTTTCTGTTTTCTCCTCCTTGTACTCCTACCCCGGAGTACCGTCCGAACTTGTCAACGCTCATGATTGAACTGATCCACTGTATGCTCACTGCTCTCTTATATATCCGTGATGATTTATACAATTATTCCACGATTTCGAAGTTCGTCAACCAAAGCCACCCATTCATTATTTAAACCTGTATGACCAGCTTCCATGGCTTCATGTAATAGTCTCATTCTATCAACCAATTTGTTTATATCATTATAGTAAATCACATTTGTATTATATAGGTTTTTCATTAAACCTTTACCAGATGTCGAAGTTTCTCCTTTTTTCTTTTTACCATATTCATCAATAAGTGATAAGTCCATAAGTGATAATGACTTCCTCTTAAGCGGTTTCTTCACAGCAGGTGCAGTTCGTAATGTTGGTAGTTTTTTCAGGGGAAACAATCTTTTTATTACAACTGTATATTTAGTTGCGCGTGTTCTATTTATCATTGAATCTTTGGAGTAATTCTTCTTATGAGCATTAGTATTTTGCAAAATTTCTTTAAAAGTATTTAAATCTTGAAGCGTATATCTTATAGGTATATTTTTGAAAATCAGTTCAAATAATCCTTTTGTTCCTTTATATTTATGCTCACCAATAACAATATCATCATCTTCAGTCAAATGTACTTTTGAATCTCCTATTTTTAATTCATTTCCATCAATTCTCGCACCATATACATGTGACTTGTGTAATTTTGGGTTATTTTTTATTTCATGTAACATCTTCATGATATACTTTCTTCCAAGAGGTCCTTGTTGCAATATATCACTACTTAATTTTGTTAGATTTGGAATTGATTGTTCTGCTTCAGGTATATGTTGTTCTTGTTCTTCTTCTTTTTCAACATTTATTTCTGGTTCTTCTTGTCTTGTTTCTTCTTCTTCTTTTTGAGAAACTTCACTATCACTTGTGTAAGAATCATCATCATCTTCTTCCTTTTTCAAACTCTTTATTTCAAATTTAGAAACAGGTAGCAAAACATCTCCTTCATAATGAGGTTTACCAATAGTTTCTGTTATCTGTTTTAAAGGTTCTGTAATAGGCTTAAATGTAGTCTCCAGGAATTCTTCTCTTTCATTCAAACCCATTCTTAATGCTCGATTTTTAAGTCTAATCGAGTCACTCAGTGATTTTATTTCTTTTAATAGTTTTTCTTGGTTCACCATGTTTACGCTGCGAAGACCAATCTATTACTAAACGTATCATCAATCGTTCAATCGATTAATACAAATTTATCCAACCCTATACGATATCTTCCATTTTTTATAGCTTCTTCTTTCATAATAACAAGAAATCCATATTTTTCAGCCCATGCTTTGCCACACATTTCTTTAAATTTATCAAATGACATGTCTGCATTTACATGATCATTATATATGTGCTTTAAATTTGTTTCATCTTGCTTGAAGATAATAAGTAGATTTGCATTATCTCTTATTAGTTGTTTTGGAATTTTACTGTAAGTTTGACCAATATAAATGCTATCAATATTGTAATGTCTTCCCATGGCAAAATAACTTCTAATAGTGTCGTGATTTTCACAAGATACATCATCAAATATAAATATAGAAAATGGTTTAGCCTCGTTTGGCTCCATTATAGTTTCACTAGCATTAAACTTGTAAAAATTAACTTCAGGCACACTTGCAAGTACCTTATCCAATAATTGGTATTTGGGTTGTTGCAAAGATTTGGAAAAGATGTAAATGTTGTTGAAACGTAATCCTTTAGGATTTGTTATTAAGTTAAAAACCACATTCGTCTTTCCACAATTTGACGGTCCAGTTATTAAACATCTTATTGTGTTTGGCAGTAGTTCACCATGTTTTCCATTATTTAACTTGTCGTTGTCAACTGTTAATTCATCAATATTATTAATAAAAAATCGATCCTTTTGTTGCACAATCTCCATCTTGTGTAAAGGTTAAACACATAATGAGTTCACAAATTGCTACACCAAGTCTTTTGTAGGGATCCAAGAGTCTTCACTTTTATCAAATCCCAACCAACGTACTTTAACCTTATCCTTTTTTCTTTGTAAAATTTTTTCAACAAGATATACATCGCCAACTGATGATTTTAACAGCTCGTGTCCGTAGAATCCACCTTCAAGTAATTCTCCCTTGTTGTCTTTTAATATGTAAGTTTCAGGTATTGTCGGTTGCACTTTATAGATTGTAAACACTTCATTAGTCCAGTTTGGCAGATACCTTTTACTAAATACTCCTTTATACTTACTTATACGAACTTTATCATCAACTTTAAATGTTTTAGGCTGCATTTTTTCATGTATAGGAGTTGTATTATTCCTAATACGTTTTAATACCATCTTAGCATTACCGCTATTTACTTGGTTAGGTTTCATACCAATGGTTCGATGATACTTGTTGTTATATTCTTTTATAAGTTGCGGTAAGATATCATACCAAACATATGATCCTCGTTTGGAAAATGTTTTATACATTGCTCCTTTTATTGTTCTATTGAATCTTTCTATTATTGAAGCTTTAACTTCAGAATTTGTAGAATAATGATTTATTTTATACTTCTTCATTAAAGCTGCAAAGACTTTGTTAAAATACTCTTTCCCATCATCAGTTTGTAGATGTTTGATGTTAAATTTATTTCTTTGTATAGCCGTTTCCATAGCTTTTGTAACACTTTTACCAGTCTTGTCCTTTAGCGGTAAGGCATCAGCCACTTTAGTAAAACAGTCTATAATCGCTAAAATGTATTTGAATCCTTTATTCAACTTACTATGTGGTATCATTTCAATGAGATCGGCTTGGAAAAGATCATTCATTCCTTTTATAATTGTATTTCTTCTAGGAAATTTTCTTCTTGCCGGCTTATGAAGTTCATTTACAATCTTGTTCCTTAAATCTTCCATCTTCAGTTGTGTCTTCCACACCGCTTGTAAGAGTACTGATCTCTAAAATGGTTTATCCTCTTTTATATGGTTAGATTATAGGTCAAGGCCATATTACATTGGTGTAAAAAAGAGGGAACATGACATTGGGCTTGTCATGTCCCCTCTTCTTTACGGAAAGGAAAAAGGAAGAAGGTAAAGGACGAAGAATAGGTTTACTGGTCGATAGGGTATAAGGAGTAATGTCCGAATGGTAGAGTTTTTATATTATCTTCCAGGATGTACCTCTTATCATCCTTACAACTCAAAGCCCATTTGGTTTGCTTTACACTGAAGAGACGATGGTTGAAGCTTCTTATGGTGTTAAATGTTGCTGTTGTCTCAACATTTTCAAATAAGCATCTCTTGTATTCTTCAAACTGTACATTCTTCTTCAGGTATGAGGTTTTTATACCCTTGGCCTTCTTTACGATTTCATGTTCTCTTCTTTCATTTTTGTACAGTTTAAATGAATATAGTTTAGACATTAAAGCTACAACCTCTTCCATTGGCACGCCATTTGTCTCGTCTTTGAACTTTCCTAATACCTTTTTATTTCTACCGTTGTCGTAGTTGGGATGGTTTTGTGGATAATCAGAAAAGTCAAAGTCAGTAGTATATATAAAAGTACGTAGGTCTTCATACATGTCTTCTGTTTTTATCCAATAAATAAAAGCATCTGTATCCATATATGCAATCCCGATGTTTTCTCTTCCATAAAACTTCACCATCTTGTTGTAGTGAAAGTCATACATGTGGGTTTTAGAAATATCCAAAATAGACATTCCCACATATAGAGGACGATCCATTGTTATTGAGATTTTGTTCATGGAAACAGCTACAAGATTTTTGTTGATTATTATGGACGATCCGAAGTTAGGTTTTTGTACCAGCTTTTGTAGTTTCACCGGATCACTAACTAATTTCACATTCTTATGCTTTCTTTTGTTTTCCATTGTCTTGCCAAATATCGCATTATTCATCAATTTAAAAAAGTCCTTTTGAAAATTAGATGTAGCCGCAGTTCTTCTTTTTGTGTTATTGTCAATGTATGACTTTAACCAACAGGATTGAGAAAATTGTAAAGCTCTATTAATTTTTGTTATTCTCAATCCTAATTCTAGGGCTTGTTGTATTACCCAATAATGAGCAACATATCTTGATTTGTTGGTTAAAGTCATCATCAATTTAGGCCATCTACCAGTTGGTGATATTTCCGTCTTGGCCAGTAGAGGTAAATCATAATGGTGGTCATGCAAATGTTCAGGGTACTCGATGTCTACATCCAAAATATAACCAGTATCTCCATGTTTTGCCATGTCCATGATGTTTCCAATAGAATCAGGTCTACCCATTTAAAGTCGCCATATGGGAGAGGATTCGACATGGCCCATCCATAAAGGTTATTTGCATCAAAATAACCTAAATATGTACTTGGTTTTGATGCATCAAAATTGGGCAGATATTTGTTATTTGCCTTTACATGTCGTGTTACACTTTGAGTTAATCCTCCTCGAACACCTGATTCCAACATCAGTATCGTGTCTATATCTGTAAGAAGTTGGAGTTTACAGTTAGTTTCCTTCAACATTGCTTGCCAAGCTAGTCCAGGTGATGTACAAGAATGCACGGGGTCCAGTCCATACGCCTTAAAACATGTATTTCTAAACTCTTCCATTATATCACAAAGTAAAGTTACATCTAGTTTAACATAAAAGTCCGAATATTCTCCAAGTGTTTTGAATCCTAATTCATTCCAAACTCTACACGCATGTTCATAATCTTCATGGGATATATCCGTATCGTATAGTTTACTTTTGAATTCTTCTTTTGGTGGAAGGGATGTTTTATTAAATCGTTCTAAGCTATCTATATAATCATATGGGAAAACACCTTTGCGAAGAACTAAATTAACCTTGTCATTACTTACAATCTTCTTGGTTTCTATTAAATCTTCTGTTCTCAGGTTTTCAGAAAGTTTCATTAAACTAGATGGCATAAAACGGTAAGAGTCTAAAAACCGAAGTTTGATATTTCCAACTTTTTTAGTAAAACTTATAAACTTCTCCATGGTTTCTGCTATGACATCAATTTCTCCATTATCTCTTCCTAATTCCGGAATGATAAAATGCGCATCATAACCACTAAGGTTATGTAATATTACAGGTATATTTGTGGGGATCTTGTAGTTGATATTGCAGCTGTTACATGCAGCACCTCTATAATACCCTGTCAGATGGTCATGATCATGAACCTTGTGATTTTCCACAGTAAATTCATTTGTACATAAATAACAATGAGTCGCATTTTCATGTTGAATCTCTTCTTCTTCATCCAAAGGTATCATCGGTATAATATCACTATACAATCTTTCAACACTTTCTGCTATTGTATACAACTGATCAAGGAATATTTTAGAAGCATTAACACCACGATAGACAATAGGTTTTGAAGTTAAATTAAATCTATTTAGATGTTCTTCAGAAAGAGTAGATTTAACCATTAAACAAAAACTGTTTGGATCATGTATCTGATACTTAACACTTTTCTTTGCTACATCGCCATCATTATCTTCAATAGGAACTAGTGTAGATTCAAAATCAGCATAGATAACAATGGGAATCCGGTATTGATGGGAGATTTTTTCAAATTTTAACTCTGCCTTACTTGGACACGGTAAGATAATTTTTGCTTCATAGTTGTTGTTACATAGTTTTTTATGCTCTTGTAACCATTCGTTTCCTTGTCTTCTTTCTTCACAAAAATTAAAGCATCTTTTGCAAATTATCTTCTTATTTCTATTTTTAGATAATTGATTGCTAACAAGAGTTTCAAATTTTTTAATCCATACGTAGTGGGAAACATCACCTCTTGTAAGCAGTAATAAGTCTGTATGATCTGGGAGTTCATTCTTCACCACACGCAATGGGTACACTTTATTCGAACTGTCCAAACCAAAAACATTGACAGATGTTCCAGGGTTTTGTTTTTCAAACTTTGAGATGTCCTTTAAAGCCACTGGGTAAGTCAATCCTTGGAAATTATATCGATATCTTTGTATTTCATATTCTTCATTGGGTCTTACTGCATGGTCAGGTGGTACAAATTTTGCCGTCATTGCATATCTAAAACATTCCATATCTTCATTTTGAATATTTATGCACGATTTGGTGTTTGAAATTTTCTTTGGGAGCGGAATATAACTGCTACCCCTTAATCCATACCCATGTTTATGAACTCTGATATCCATACCCTCAATACTAACCAAACTCCAACCAGATCCTCTTCCTTCATGTTCTTGAATTTTTGTTAAAATTTCTTACAAACAATCTTCAACTATTGAATTAATATCTGAACTTGCCATTATGGTCTGGTTTTTTGTCATGAATCCTCTTGGTGACATTTCTCCTTCTACATTAGTAAACATAGCATTTAACAATATGCCAAATTTAATAAAATTTAGCCTTTTTAATTCTTCTGCGAGTGTTTTACTTACAATTCTTCTTACTTCTTTAAAAAACTGCTCCAATTCCAATTTTTCATTTTGAATTTTGTGATGCATTACTACTCTACCTTCTAAAGCATATACTCTTAAACTCGGTATTTCATTAGATGGTCCTGCTAATGGTTCTTCAGGTTCTTCTTGTTGTTCTTCTTGTTGTTCTTCTTGCTGTTCTTCTTGTTGTTCTTCTTGTTGTTCTTCTTGTTGTTCTTCTTGTTGTTCTTCTCCATATAGTTTTAAATCTTCATATTCGGTTTCTGTTACATCTTTATTATTATTATGGAATAACTCTTTGTGTATTTCTAGTAGAATATTATCATGAAAAGTTTCTAAGCAAATTTCACATTGATACATCTTGTTGATCTTTACTCTTTGAAATTTAGCAGCGAAATGAAATGCTTCTCTACTGCTCCCTTTTTATAGCCTCCCAGTTGTAGTGGGGGGACGGTAAGATTTTTAGTAAGATGTTAAAAATAGTAGGTTAAGACTAAAGCTGAAAAGTAATGATTAAAGCCTATATTTTCTTCCAATTGCAAATACTCCACATATGCCTCTGCCCATAGCCATAACAGATCACTGTTACGCCAATATACACCAAAGGTGGGTCTATCATCAACTAAAATTGGAGATGCTATGTTTACTAATCTTTCATTTTCTATCCATGTCATAACTTCAATTACAAACCTTCCTATAATATCCATTGGAGAATTCGGATCCACAAATATTCTTGTTACAACATTTTCGCTTAACAAAGGCTCTTCAATTTCTTCATCGTTTTCTTCATCGTTTTCTTCATCGTTTTCTACATCGTTTTCTTCATTGATTTCTTCATCCACCTCCAATACTTCTTCAACTTTTGTACATTTGTTATAAAATATTGGAGCATCTCGGGGAGACATGTTCACTCTAGCTATTATTGTCAATGAATGTCCCAACGCAAACCACGACACTCTTATATAGGCAAGTCAATGAGTGGGGGGTTTCTTTTAATAATAAATTTTTATTAAAAGAAAATAGTTTAATTCTGTCTTTACCACAATATTACTCCTAATTAGAGCTTTCCAATGATGTATCACTTGCCCTATTCTGGCAAACCGTTCTCAAGTTATAAGTAAATTTGTTAGTTAGGGGGGGGGGGGGCTCGCCGGGTTCAAGGTCAAGGTCAAGACGATACACTTAAGACATTTTACTTAAGACATTATACTTAAGACGGTACACCTAAGACGTTGTGACGTCGGGGGGGGGGGGGGCTCGTCAAGTTCAAGGTCAAGGTCAAGACGTTACACTTAAGACGTTACACTTAAGACGTTACACTTAAGACGTTACACTCAAGACATTTTACTTAAGACATTATACTTAAGACGGTACACCTAAGACGTTGTGACGTCGGGGGGGGGGGGGTTATGCATGAGTGGATTTAGGTCAAGGTCACCAAAAAATAATAATGATCCAAGATGATGGAGGCGGCTGTAACCGTCTCCACCACCCTGTGTTCCTCAAACACTCCCAATCCCAACTCAAAAAGTTACGACTTGCGAGGGATCCCAATTTTTGGCCCGCACGCACGTGGCGATCCAGTTTGGTAGTCTGTGATACGGGCGGCCAGCCTCGGGCCTGGGCACTGGACTTGACCATTCCAATTTTACAATGGGGACTCTGGAACAGCTAATGCAAGACGCAACTCTAACCTCCCACCCTTAATCTAAACCCACCCAATCATATTTTTGCCTGACCAAAACTAAAAAAAAATCAAAAACAATAAAAATATGCGCTACCTACGGCACAACGCGCATGTCCCACCCATATTTAATGAAGTTCAATCGAACTTCTTAAATTTACATTTATATTTTAATTTAATCTACCCAACCTAACAGCTAGCTGTGGAATGTAAAAAATTATTAGTACACAGATAAACAAACAGACATAGACACACACACACACACACACATACACACAAATACCATAAACCAATACTTAAGATTAAAAACACATTTCTTAAACATAAATAATACCATAACACACCTTAATGCTAACATCGCAATGCGCAAGTTAAACCTTAAAAAACTAACACATCTTAAGACTGAAACCAAACAACATTTTGCATAAAACCATAGACACACACACACACACACACACACACACACACACACACACACACACACACACACACACACACACACACACACACACACACACACAAACAACAAATATTAAATAGTAATAGCCTAACAACAAGAGTAACTCAAATATATATCGGCCGCTTATACATTTGAGTTGCCCTCTGAGTCGGGTCGGAGCGTCGCGTCCGAAATTCCGAGCCCGACTGTGGCGGCAATAGTCGTCGGGGTAGTTCTCGGCTCCCAGAGTGGTGGGGGGCCGGGAGGGGTTTCAGGGGCGCGGAACTTTCCAGAAATGTCAGTGGAAAATTCCAAACGGATGTGCTTTGTTACATGTGGGTCGCCTAAAACGCAGGTGGAGCCTTGTACCTCTCAATTTGCATTAGATAGCATCAAATTACATCCGCTGACAAGTACATTCGCAGCTTTCCCCATCGCGTGGCAGCATAATTATCGTCGATTGTTATCCACCCTCTTCCGCCGCTTAATTATACTTCCAACAGAAATAGGCCGCCAAAACACGCAACTTGTTTTTAAAATACAATAGACTATTGTTTGGAAATGCATTACTTATGCTCATAATCCTTGGCCTGGTCGGTACTTCTTACACGCTACACCCAAGACGTTGTGACGTCGGGGGGGGGGGCTTCCGGTTTCCGGTCCGGTCGGGGGGGGGGGTCATGCATGAGTAACCATCCGCATGTATATAAACGATGGGAAGCTCGCGCGCCTCCCATATAGGGAGCTGACACCCCAACGGTAAACAACCAATCCGTGAGTTCATACCACATAGTACTTTAACACACTATTTATTTTAACATTTTTATTATTTTTACACTATTTCTTAATACTACATCAGTTATTTTATATATCTTAATTTTATTTTCGTGTCGAGTTTCCATTTTTTTTTTTTTTTTAATTAAAATATGCTAATTAACATCGTGTGCAGGAAACTCACACTGATTAATTGCAGGTTCCATTCTTACACACCTGTTTCCTCCTTAATATGCAAATTACTCTCTTACTTTAACAACACTTAAACTCTAACCGCTACTTCTCGGTCATACTAATATAATTAGTGCTACACTACGGGATTTACCTGTGCAATAGTGCACGCTATGTTTCCTGCACGTCTGCAGGTAATACACCTTACAATCATATACTTATTGCTACATTACACAAGACATTTCTTCCACACCTGCAGGTAATACACTTACTGACCGTCTACTATTATAATTATTGCTACAGTACGAGAGACATTTCTTGCACACCTGCAGCTCATACACTTTACAACCGTTTAATATTAAAATTATTGCTATACTACAATGGTTACCTGTTCAATCACAGTTTTGGTCCCCCCACTTGATTATCCACAAAGCAATACTTGCAATCCTACAACTGAATAATTAATTAACTTCCGCGATCACCAGTACTTTTTTAAACTATCCGTCTCTTCCTCTGACTCTTGTGACCGTAGCCGCAGCCGACTGACAAATAACCGAGCTCTCCCGAACCTCGCTCTTTTATGCGGTTTTCTCGGGGAGGGGGTTGGAGGGGCGTCGCACATGACTCATCGATCGCATAAAAAGGGGGGTTGCTGCCGCGCGCGCGCCATTTCGGTGGCGGAATCGGTCGGGTGAGGAACTATCCGTAAGTCTCTGGCGCTTTTACAACTAACGCTTGTTACTCTAAAATGTGTTTGCACTTAATATGCTAATTAGTCTCTATATTTATGCACGGGACATTTCCTGCACACCTGCAGGTGATACACCTTACAACGGTCTACTATTATACTTGTTGCTACAATACAAGATTTACCTGTCCAATTGGCAATTGTGATCCCACTTAGTCGTGCACGGGATATTTCTTGCACATTAGCAGGTCATACACTTTACAACCGTCTAATTTTATAGTTATTGCTACAGTACAAGATTTACCTGTACAATTGATAATTGTATTCCTACTTATTCGTGCACGGAACATTACTTGCAATCCTGCACCTGAATAATTAATTAACTTCTGCGGCTACCGATACTTTTCTTCGCCTATATGTTTCCCCCTGCTACAACCTTTCGCGGCGCCGCCGACAAATAACTGAGCTCTCCGAAGTTCTGTTCTTTTATGTCATCCTCTCAGGGGGAGGGGTTGGGGAAGGGGGGGGGGGCACACAACCCCCATAAAACGGGCATCGGTACCGCGCGCGCGTCATTATAGTGGCGATAGGGCAACAGTAAACAACTATCCGCAAGTCTCTAACACCTAGTCTAACACTTTTTTACTTACGCTTTTTTACTCTAACATATGTTTGCACTTATTATGCTAATTAGTCTCTATATATTCAGACACACTCGCGGGCGCCGGTCATATACTCGCCAATTGTCGGAGAGTACACATCTCCCCTTCGTATATTATCATGGCTTCGCACTCTTTACAACTAAAGCTTTTACGCACAAAACATATTTTACAGAAACAATCTAACTCCAAAGTTTGTAAACCGCGTACTACATTGGCTAAGCTTAAGAAATACTACAGTTTTCACCCGTTGTACTTTGCAAAACCTAGCCTGTGCAACACTGCATACTCTACTGATACTGTTTTGCACGCTGTCTTAACTGACATGCTGCAGTATCAAAATTTCAATCTTGTTACACCTATTGACAATGCTATCCAATTATTCTTATTCACTATATTACCGGGTTTATATGATCGTTCTTCCTTGGGCACATGTCTCATTCTACTGTATCAACTCGCACTGTAAACACCTAGGAGCTCTCCTATCATGCAACTATTATTTTAATTTAATTTTAAAAATAAACTAAAACCTCCCGCGGCCCGGCGCCGCCCCACCCCTCCCCATTCCCACCGAGCCCCTGAGGCTCCCACTTTTTTAAAACCCCCTCCAAATGACCTTGACCCACTTCCCAAACCCATCCATCACTGTCACCCCAGATTTCCAACCCCACACCTGCCTCTTCCAACCAATGACCTTGAACTGGCCCAACTGTAGCCATTCCCCACTACTACCGCTAAAAATATTGTATCATGCAATATTGCTTCCCGCTATGAGCATAATGACTGTCTCAAACTTGATGCTATTGTTATACCGCAAATCGCTTCTGATCTCCCTGCTACACCGCTTCCGGAATCCATTAAAAAGGAATTCTCCCATTTATTGCTGGCTGATCCAGATTTCAACTGCCCCGCAAAAGTAGATATGCTCCTCGGCGCTCAAGCCTTTACGTATATAATGACTAACAAATTCCCGCTACTTAAAGGCCAACCTTCCGCTCTCCACACTATTTTTGGTTGGGTCTTATTAGGAAATGTTTCCACTGCATTACCAGCTAAGCAATCAAACTCGCTCTTTGTTTTAATGAAAACCGATCAGCTACTACAAAAGTTTTGGGAATTAGAAGAAATTAACTTTCCTAAACCTCTTAGCTTAGAAGACCAAGCTTGTGAAGATCATTTTAAATCCACAATTTATCGAGATGAAACTGGTCGTTACGTAGCCTCATTGCCCTTCAAGGATGGCAAACCTACTGATTTAGGTTCTACTCGAGACGTAGCCCTGCGCAAATACCACTCCCTTGAAACTCGATTCTCTAATAACACAGAACTTGCAGAGAATTACAAACATTGCTTACAAGATTATGTCAACCAAGAACATATAGCGTTGGCATCTGAATCAGTCCCTTATGTACTAACTCACCACGGTGTAATTAAGAAATCTTCCACTTCCTCTCCGCTAATAATAGTGTTCAATGCATCTGAGCTAAGTATTACAAACCATTCACTTAATAAGTCCCTTATGACCGGACCTAAACTTCAAACAGACATTGGAAAAATAATTACTAATTTCCGCCTACACCGCATTGCATTGACTTGTGACATAAAACAGATGTACAGAGCAATTCGATTATCCGATGAAGACTGCAAATATCAACACATCTTTTGGCGCTCTGACCCATCTGGTCCAGTTCAAGAATGGGAACTACGAAGATTAACTTTTGGAGTTTCATGCAGTCCTTTCATCGCACAAAGAACCATACAACAGTTGGTGACAGACGAAGGTTCCAAATTTCCTAAAGCCGCAAATGCGCTCAAAGATAACATATACATTGATGATCTTGTGTGTGGTGCTGCATCAGTCAATGAGGCCCTTGAACTGTATAATGAATTAACTGGGATGTTAAAAGCTGGCGGCTTTGAACTTCATAAGTGGGCAAGTTCTAGTGACAAAGTATTGCAGTCAATACCAGAAAATCACAGGGAAACCCCACACTCTCTTGGAACATCAAAATCCATAAAGGTCCTAGGAATTGAATGGGATCCTTCAACTGATTGTTTTAGATATGCCATCACCCCTATCGATCGAACTCCAACCAAACGCAACGTTCTTTCTCAAGTTGCTAGAATTTATGATGTAAATGGTTACATTAGTCCTGTAGTGTTTAATTTAAAACATTTACTACAAGAGATCTGGGTCAATAAACTTGATTGGGACGAACCTCTTCCCTCAGAATTGGAATGTAAGTGGAATAAAATAACACAAGAAATTCCTTTACTCTCACAATTATTCATTCCACGTAACATCCTAAGCACTTATGTTTCAGCTCAGTTTATAGGATTCTCAGATGCCTCAAAAATTGGTATGTGTGCCACTCTTTATTTAAGAGTTAAATTCAATGAAAACAAATTTGAATGTAATTTAATCCAGTCAAAAACAAAGGTTGCCCCGCTAAAACCGCTAACTATCCACGCCTAGAATTAAGCGCAGCTTTGTTACTTTCACGCTTAATTAAAGCCAATGAAAGTCTAATACGTAATCTCAAAATCACACAAACTTATCTTTTCTCAGATTCTATGAATGTGTTAGGTTGGATAAATTCTCCTCCACATGTCCTTGAAACTTTTATATCCAACCGAGTATGCAAAATACTTGAAAACACCTCGACTGATTCTTGGTATCACATCCCGGGAGACTTAAACCCAGCTGATTGTGGGACAAGAAATTTAATGCCATCAAAACTGATTAGTCTTGACCTATGGTGGCATGGACCTCCCTTCTTGATTGAACATGAATCCACGTGGCTGATTCATCGCAACATAACACCAGAGCGACCTCAATTAAAAATTGAAAACTCCGAAAATTTAGTTTTGTCCCTCAACGTTATAAAAAATGATTTGTATGATCGTATGAGCCACTACTCGACCTTAGGCAAGCTACAAAATGTTATTGGATATGTCTTACGATTATCAATAACGTTCGACAAAAATGTGATAAGCGCAGTGGATCACTCTCCTGCGACAGAAAGAAATGAAGCCTTAAGTTGTGTATAAGAATAGTGCAACAACACCACTATTCTACAGAAATTAATTTAATTAAGCAAGGTAAAGAATGCTCACTGCCACTAAGGAATTTATCCCCTTTTCTTTCTCAGGACACCCTCATGGTGGGGGGACGATTAAGGTATGCTCCTTTACCAGAATCAGCCAAACATCCTTATCTAATACCTCCCAAGAGAGTCATTTGGCAACACTTTTATGTGATTATTATCACATTTATTCTTTACATGTTGGTCCAAGATTACCTTCACTCTCAAATACAACGCCCCAAATGGAACACCAAGTCAACGGATGTCAAAGAAGGAGACCTCTGTTTAATCTATAGTTCTAATATGCCTCCCTTATCTTGGCCCTTAGGTAGAACAGTTAGGATTTTGCCAGAAAAGATTATGTAGTAAGAGTAGTGGAGATAAAAACTCCCCCAAGGGTATTTTTACTCGCCCTGTAAATAAATTAGTTTCTTTGCCATGAATTGAACCGTTTGATGTTGTTTTAGTTATAATAATTTAGCTTTTATAGACAAACCGCAGACATGTTTCATATGTTTTCATATGTTTTCATATGTTTTCATATGTTTTCATATGTTTTCATATGGTTTCATATGTTTTCAAATATTTTCATATGTTTTCACATAGTTTCTTAAGATTTTTCATTTGATGATTTGTTTTATAATTTTTTTCGCATTTTACAAAATTTACATTTTGGGTGGGGGGAATGTTTGGTACTTTACCATTTTATTTTAATTAAAGAGCTACTAATACTCTTATCGCCACCGCCGACGTCATGAAGACGCCCCCCTCCACTTCCACTGGGCACTCCGACTCCAGCCACGGCCGGTGACGCATCGAGTTGACCGCGCCGACGCTACTCAATTTACAATTTGAAATGTTTTCTTTCACGTATCTGTTATTAAGTTTAAATCAGTTTGTTTATTTAATGTATCAATATATTCAGTAATTTGTAACAATCGAGTCAGTCATTGTGATTCCCGATTTATCCGCCACCGCCTACGAGATGACAGACAGAAGCTGCTTCTACCCACATGACGACGCCGACGCCGCCCGTAACGCCCGCTCAGCCCTCGACCATGGTCCGGCATCGCAGAGGAACACCGCAAATCACCAAGACTACCGTACAATAAGGTATTAGTAGCTCTGTCAGCCCTCTCAGCAAGTAATTTATTGTCAATTCCGCAATTTTATTTGATTTGTTTCAACCGCTATTTATAACACAACAGTTTTTACTGATTACAGACAACAGTGCATTAGCATGGGTTTTATCGAACTTCAGAAAGTTAGGAAAACTTGGTCGATGGGTTGAAACAATACTGAGCTTACCGTTTAAAATAAAATTAGTTAAAAGTCAAGACAATGCTATTGCAGATTTTTTGTCTCGTCACTTTGAAAATAAAAATGAGATACTACAGAGCACAATTGCAGTTAAAACAAAGGAGTGGAAACATGTCAATGACAGTACAGAACAGTTTATATGCAATATAAAGGACTTTCCCCTCACTTTTACTGAGTTTAATGAATTTCAAAAGGAAGAGCCAGAAATTAGAAAAATAGTTAAGAGTATAGAGAAAGGAGAAAACAGTAAGAAGTATTCTTTAAGCAAAGGTGTTTTAATGTATCAAGCTAATGAGAGGGACAAAAAGAAAATATATTTACCGGCAAGTTTATTAGACATGATATTTAAATACTACCACAACTCTTTATCTGGTTGTCATCTTGGTGTACTTAAAACAGTTAAGAAAATATCAGAGTATTTTTATTATCCTGACTTAAAGGAAGAAGTGAAGAGAAGAATAAAAAAATGTGATTTGTGTTATATGGGAAAACCTAGTGGTAGAGTTTATCAGGGACCTTTAGTATCTGGACAATCCATGAAAACAATGGATAAAATATATGTTGATGTTTTCGGACCTTTAAACAGAATTCAGAAAATGAATAATAATTGATTGATTATTGTAGATGAGTATAGGGGAGAGTAGGGTAATCGTGCGCGGCGGGTAAAGGTGCGCATCGTAGTTTCTTATGAATGAAATAAGTTAAAAAGCTCCAGTATGTGCTGCAGCCTAGCGGGGGACTCAACAACTAATACCCGACCGCGTGGTTTTAGATACTGAAATTTTTGAGGTTACGAGAGGCCAAAATCTAAAAGTCGTGTGTGTCATGTTATTTTTGCGCCTCAGAAAATAGTAAGGTTAGGGCAGTTCTTTAGATAACTTAATATTTATTTAGTATTACAATTAATGGTAGTCTTTGCTTTATCGTATGAACCAATTAATTTATGGTTTCATCCCTTCTTAAGATAGTGAGAAAATAAAATACTTTCGAATGCAATATCGGGTAATGGTGCGCGGCAGTGGGCACCATGTAGTTATAGGTAAGAAAAAATATTACTTCCCCTTTTCACATTCTTGTTTACAGATGCTCATAAACTGTTCGTCCTGGAGTCATGCAGACAGCTCATGTGCAGACACAGCAGAAAATTAGCCTACGTGAGTTAATTTTGCATTAACCCTTGAACAATTTTGTAAATTTAATCAAAGCTTTTGTTAAGTGCATTGTAAAGCTCAAAGAAAGTATTGTTTAGCTTTAAGACATTCCATATGTTATATTGATATTGAATTTATATTAATGAAACACATTTATTTCAACCCATACGTCCCTGCGCACCATTACCCACCCCCATGCGCACAATTACCCGATGGGTAGGGAAATCGTGCGCAAGTGCATATTCTTATAATAATGGTGTATATTTAATCAATGTTAATATATATGATAATGATAATTTTTTATAAGAAACTACATTAAATACCAAAGAGTTTGACATATGTATTGGTAATTTTTGCCCGCATATTTTCTGGGAAGAATTTTTTTTCCCTTAGGTGCGCACCATTACCCTTCTTTCCCCTAGTAAATACACTTGGCTTTATGCAATGAGAGGCTCTACCAGTAAATCCATTATTAGGGTTTTAAATAATATGGTTTTTAAAAACTTTTCTTTATGTAAAGAAATTGTTACAAACAATGCTAGATATTTTACAAGTAATGATTTTAAGAGTTTTTTGTTTACTAAAGGAATTGTGCATCGGACTATCACACCCTACATGGCTCAGAGTAACAAATCAGAACGTTACTTAAGAACAGTAAAATCAATTTTTCAAATATATTTTCACAATAAGCAAAACCAATGGGACAAAGACTTAACAGACATTCAGTTGTGTTTAAATTGTGCTTGTAATGAGGCAACAAAGTGTACACCTTTTGAGTTAGTATTTAATTACAAACCAAATAATTCTTTAACCAATATTTGGAAAATCCATGAACTTACAAGTGATAATGTGAACCCTAATTATCTAGCTGAGAAATTGAAGAAGGCGATTGTAAATAATAGGTTAAGAAGTAATCAAAATAAACGATTGGGACGTTATGAAAAAGAAAAGACTATGCATCCATTCAAACCAGGATCAATTGTTTACATGAAGACTTATTACTTGAGTGACAAGTCAAAAAAGTTTCAGTCAAAATGTGCGTTAAGATTTGATGGACCTTACAAAATACTTTTATTTATCTCAGAAGTATCATGTGTGATTCAGAAGTTAAATAATCTTTCAGTAGTGAAGCGAGCACACATATCTCAGTTGAAGTTGAAAGGGAGTTAAATAAAAGAAGATAATATTATAATGAATTTATTATATGAAAGAAAGCAAAAATACATTGAGGTATGATTAGTTGTAAGTTTTTATTTAAGTCACTTTAATCAATAAATGGGATTTAAGAGAAAAATATAGATTCCACAAAATAAGTTTTAATTTAATTTTTAAAGAAGAGTATTAACTTGTAATTTGTACAATTTTGTTTTGTTTAATTTTTTATTGGGATCTGATAGTTTGAAAAGAAAGGGATAGAAAGTTTATAAAGGAAGAAATAATATTAAACTTGTTTAGTTATTTAGTTTTTATTGTAAAAAAAAATTGTGACTTGGCAAGAAGTTAACATTATCAGAGAGGGAAGTTAATTTTAGTTATATTCAGGTCAAAAGTAGCAAGTAATATTTTCATCAGTATGTTAAAGGCATTTGAGCAAAGGAATAAAAATGTTGTAAAATAAATTAAAATGAGGTAATTAACTGAATAACTCACCAAATAAAATTGTCAATCCATGAATCAGCTGTTACACACTGAACACTCACATTCACTCAAACACTACACACTGACTTCCACACTCACACACTACTTCCCGGGATTTGACACTCACTCTTCACACTCACTCTTGACACTCACTAATGACACATGACACTCTGACACTTGACATTTGTACTTAGTTACTTAATTTTCACTTATTGACAATTACTTGTTAACTTAATGGTTGATTCTTGGACAAATATTTTGAAACAAAGAGAGAAAAGGGAGGAAAATAAAAGTTAAGATTTTATTTTTATATATAAAAAAATATTTGTGTGAACAAATAAGTAATGACCCTGTACTGTTTGTTTAAGGTATTGAAGGATTGTATCCTGTCTGGCCAGTTATCCAGTGTTATCTCTTCAACAAGTTTATGCAAGTAGATAAGCAGTTACCTGCATTCTCCACCAGAAGCAGCACTTACTGGAGGGAGGAGAACCAGTTTCCTGTTACTCAAGCTTCCTTCTTGTTGCCGCCACCATTTAAACTCTGATATTTATGATATTTAGAATGTATTTAAAAAAAATTGTTTTCCTATTTTTAATTACTGGGATGGAAAATTTTATTTGCTTTGTTAACAAAAAACTTGGAGAGAGGAAACTTGTAGCATTTTGAATTTTGTACTTATTTATTTATTTATTTTTTGTTAACTTCATAAATAAAATTTTAGTAAAAATAATTAGTTTGATAAAAATTGTAAATGTATTGCTCTTTATTTAAAATAATAAGAATAAAAAAAGAAAGAAGAAATAATCAGTAATTTAAACTAAGCAGGAACAGTAGGCAAAGTTTTTCAGGAAAGTTGAATTAGCATGTCAAATCTTTTGTACAGGAATTGCAAGGCAAGCTGCACCCTGATTGGCTGGAACATTCTAGAACCTGTGAGTCCAGACCAATCAGAGGGCAGCTCTGTAAATCTATATAAGTCAGTCTCAGCAGTTTGGACTCCTCTTTTTTAAAGTTTACTTTGATCAGTGAAGTTGCAAGTAGTGAATGATTTAAAAGTTGTAACATGGGCTAATATATTCCCCTTTTGGGTAAATTTATTTAAAGTATTTATTTAGACATTTAATTTACAGCTTATCCCAATTGCAATTCCTATTTTAAAAGTAAATATTAAAATTCTTCGAATTTAATTAAATGGATTTTTTAAAGTTTGAAGGTTTAATAAAGATTGTTTCTAATAAAATATTAATCAGGTTTGTCCTTTTTTTAGGGTTAAAGATTATGGCTATGAAGACTACCTTAATAAAATATAAACAGATGATTATAGTTTAAATAATATTTCTCACCAAGTTATAAGAAGTCAGTTGAATTATTTGATGAAGTAGCCTAATAAATGAAGTAAAAGAAGATTTTAAAATGGATTGGTTATTATTTACCTTCATTAAATTTCAAGAGGAATTATTATTTTAATTTTAGAAGTGCTACATGACTTATTTTCAACCAATGAACTAATCTTATAATTGATTTATTTTACTTTTAAACATGTAAATGTTACAATCCAACTTTATTTCTTTTAAATTTACGTTTAAATGTATTAGTATGCAAAATTATAATTTCTTATCGCAACCGGAAGCTGAAAATTATTCATATTCCATAAAAGTGAGTGATTCACCCAAGAAGCATAAAAATGAGTTTAAAAGAAGTTCGTTATAAGTTTGTGATAAGTTTTATATTAAAATTATGATAATATTAGTTTATAAAATAATTTTAGAGCAAACTAGATAGCTTATATTAAAATCATTTTAAAATTAATACAAACTTATTTTAAAATGATTTTAAAATTATTTTTATAGAATCTAATAAAAAATTGTATCAAAATTATTTTAATATAAGTTTGTAATAATTATAAAATTAGTGAAGATTTTTCGAAAATAATTGTTGAAACTTATATCCAAATTGTCGAAATTAGTAATAAAATTACTCAACTCCATGAAAATTAGAAAAACTTTAATGAATTTAACTTCTTATTATTCTAAAAAGAATAATACAAGATTATTATTTTGAATCGTGAGTTAAACTTTTTACAGAGATAATCGAAATAAAGTTTAATATGTTATTTTTTCGGGAAATCAGTAGAACCTTGTTAATATAACAATTAATTAATTTTAAAACAATTTAAGCAAACAATAATTTGCAGTTCAGTGACGTGTGCCGGCCGGCGAACTGTACTAAATAATGTCAAAAATTTCTATTGTGTGTTTGTGGTGTGTAAGTTTTAAAATTTGACGACATTCAGGAAAATGTTTTAATATTCTTATCGTTTTGACAATGACTTCGTGGAAGTCGAAACTATAGTCAACACCAGTTGTACTATCAAGGAATTGTGACGTCAAGGTACGTAAACCATATATTATTGATAACCAATTCCGGAAGGCTTCAACATGGATAAAAACAATTTAAGGTCTTCCAAAACTCGATACATTTATTGTAACCAATGTATACAGAACCGAATAAGTAGGGACATCCTTATGGGGAAGTGAGAACGCCACCCCTGAAACACAGATAACACCACCAAGATGGTAAGGATTATGCTGATTGGTTTAATGGAAACAGATGACTAGAATAATTTAGAGAGGTTTGTTATTGTTTGGATTTTTTTGTAAACAAGTATGCTCATTTTGACATTTGAGAGGTAGAAAGAGCGCTTCCCTTGACAGTAAGGAGAAGTAATCCTACCATCAGTGCTTTATCTTCCTCTGGTTTTCGGGGGCAAAACCAAATTTTTTTAAACATGGGATATCCCTACTTATTCGGTTCTGTATACATTGCTGTAACCCACAGAATATTTATTTTAACATAAAAAGCATTTTTATTTATTTATTTAACATAAAAAGTGTCAAAATAGGTCAAATGAAAAATTTCATATTTACAAAATATCAAAGTTAAATAACGGAATATTTTTTTACATTCTAAACTTCAAAGTCAAATAACATAAAAATTTTTACATTTTTTGAACATTTTTAACTAGTAGGCTTATATAGGATTGTAGATTTTTATTGAGATCAAAAGTGACAAGAAACTGTTAACCTCTTCAGAGGAATTTTATAATACTTAAATTAAATAAAATTTAACACAATTATTAGGTTCAATATATCATTTTATGTCAACACAATTGTAAGTTTATTCAAGTGAAGTGTTAATTATATCAAGTTTACATTGTATTCTTGTGATATAAAAAAACAAATTCAAATAACATAAAATTTAGAAAAAAAAATACCATAACACATGAAAGAGGTAAATTTGTTCAAAGTTATGTAAAATTTGGGCCAGTGTTTGAACTCTGACTTACGTCGCTCCAAGTTCATCACCATTACAAGTAGATTTGTAAATTGTTAGGTAGTAAATAAGATCACTCCAGAGTACAGGTCAGTTGGCTCACAATTTTTTTTTTTTTTTTTTTTTTTTTTTTTTTTTGGCTAACAAAAATGCATTCCTTTATATATTTTGATGAAAAACATTTTTTACAACCCATTTTACAATATTCTTATACCACTGCTAACTTATTTTAAATATAATTATTATATTATTTTTAAATTATTATAATCTCGTATTAAAGAAGTTTATAATTATTTTAAAATAATTATAAACTTGTTGAAAAATCATATTAATATTAAAACAATTCCAAGTTTAACTGATATTAAAATTATTTTAAAATAATTCTGAGCTAATATTAAAATAATTACGAGCTTCTTTTAAACTCAATTTAATGATACTTGGGCTGTAATTAGTTTGTAATAAGTTTTAAATTATGATAATATTAGTTTGTAAGAACTTTAATATTAGTTTAAAATAATTTTGAAGCAAAAAGTCAAATTACATTAAAATAATCTTAAAATTATATCAAAATTATTTTAATATAAGTTTATAGTGATTATAAAATATTTTAAAGAAAAAATCAACTTATATTAAAATAATTAAAAAATTATAACAAGCTTATTTTAAAATAAGTTTACAATTATTTTATAATAAGTCGATAAAAATGCTAAACTGTTTTAATATACGTTTATCGTAAGTTCTAAATAATTATAAAGCAAAAGTAGTAAGAAGCAATAAATTAAATATCTTGTTATTTAAAAAATATACAATATTATTATTTTGAATCATGAGTTTAACTAGAAAATTGAAATAAAATTTCCTGCGTTAATCATTGGGCAAATCAATAAAATCTTGCTTTTCTAATACCGCTTTTTGAAAACATTAAATGTCTCCCAACACTCCATACATTTGTACTTACACTGTAACACATGAGACACAGATGAATATTTATTTTATGTCAAATAAACATTAAAAGTGTCAAATTACGTCTAAAACGTTTGTATCAAAAAAATGTCAGAGTCAAACAACGTAACATTTTAAATATTTTTTTTATTGAAAACCATCAAAGTCAAATAACATAAATTTTTCACATGTATTGAACATTTCCGTTACTCGAAAAATATTTTTAACTAGTAGGCCTAGATAAAATTGTGAATTATTATTGCAATACAAAGTGACAAGAAACTGTTAATCTCTTTAGGGCAATTTTATAAATTAAATCAACATCAATTATATCAATTTTTGTCAATTTTTATTTTAAAATTTATTTAAGGTGCTCATTTAAATTGGCACAGACTGTTAAGACGATGGGACAGTGAGCGTTAAGGGTCCAAATCCTCACGCAGGTAAAAAATTTTTGCTCCGTTTATTTTGCATTTTTTCAATTCGTTGGTTTGCAGAAACACATTCATTTAGAAAAAAAATTGAATAAAGTTGTTATGATCTATTTGAAAATTTTTAATATCATTGCAAACGCATTTAAAAATTTTTACAAGCTCGTTTGAAAATGAGTTTATACTAATTTTTAAATATTCAAATAATAATTTAAAAATAATTTTGAAATTATTACAGACTTGTTTCAAAACTCCTATTATTCTTAAAAAATTCCAAGTTTAACTGATATTAAAATAATTTTAAACTTATAATTAAAATTATAGCAAAATTTGGTTAAACCTATTTTTATGCCACTTGGGCATACAATGTTATACCAAGGTGTTTTTTTATTGTTTGTTTGAAAACTACCGAGTAACCCTATAAAGTTATAGATATTTCTAAATGGGCAACACCTTCAGTTATCAATAACATTATAACTATACAAATAATGTTACTTACTACTCAATATACCGTTTTTAAATAGTATTGTCTTTACCTTATTGCTTAAGCACGAAAATACGAAACAAAAAGTTGAACTGAAAATGATACTAAACCTATTTTCAACGTTTGACCCAGAAACAGGATTAATATCAATAAATTGGATTAGAATATTGTTGGTAGTAATATTACCTACACCATTTTGAACATCACCTAGTAAAATAATAAATTGGGTAAATATAGTGACTAAAAAATAATTATACTACGTAAAAAAAAAAAACAAATTGAAAATGAGTTATCTTTTAAACTATTGAATTTAACTGAAATATTAAGAAATTATAGTAAATAATACTTACCCTTTGTCTATGTAAAATACCATTTCATTTAATTCGCCATCACTTTTATACAAGCCCAGATGGCATATTACTTTCTGTTGGAGGTATTGCGGGTACCAGGATTTCGGCACATACAGGTAATTGATAATACCGTTATACTATAAATGAAACACAATTAATTTAATACATTTTTCACCAAACAACTCAAAAAGAAAAAAAAGATAAAAAACAAGTCTCGATATAAACTGAGAACCAGCTGATTGCCTAATACATAATCACATATCATTACTGGTAAAGCATGTAAATAAATATACTGGGTTATAGCTGTTTTTAAGAGGCTTTGTTATAATAAACAAAAGCCTTACCTCATGAAGTTGAAGTACGTTAGTGATTACACATTTTAATAAATATTTGTTCCAACTTATTGATATATTTATTTTTTAATTAATTGAAACATTTTGTACGTTAACTCGTCCAGATGGCGTTTACCGGACTCGTATGGTAGTCCCGCATTCAATTTTGTCTCGTGCTGGAACAATCACACTCGTCCGGTTAACACCTAACTAACTTATTTTATGTTAGTTATATGAAAAATTTACAGAACTTGTAACGTAATTGTCCATTCGAAGAATAGGCTCTAGAGTGACTCATATTCCAAATGTAATGTCCGACGATTACTCTCGATGGAAGTCACAGATCAGTCTCAAATTTCAGTCGAATATCCTTTATGCAATTTTAAAGGCTAAGTTCGTTGTTGAAATTTTTTGGTTGGATATTAATAAAATAAACATAAAATGTTACTTACGCATTGGAGGCATTTTTAGTCGTCGGTTCTTTGTTTACATTTTGGCAACGTCTTTGCGAGTCTTAACAATCAAGACTGAGAGAATCTCATTGGTCTACTGACCGGCTCAATTCCAGTTCAGACCAAAATTTTTGGATTCAGAACAGAACGGAGAACGGGAGCGGAGTGAAGTAGTCTCATAAACAAAATCAAAGTTGTTTTCCAAGGATCAAATTTTTGAATGTGACAGTCCCTAATGCGAAAGTTTAAATTTCTTCTTCGAATAGACGCTTACGGCAGGTACATGCGTACTCCTAGTATACTATATCATCAGTTTGTGCAACATCTATATTACTATAAGTTAGACCTACTACTTGCACAAATTACAAAGTTTCCTTTGTACCTACCTTTGTAACGTTACCTAGGTCAAGCCCTGAACATTTAAAAGCTTTGTTGAGTAACTTGTTGAGTAACTAGGGTAGGTGTTACGAGTAAAAAATACCCCCGTCACAGCAAACCTGCGTACTCAGCAAATTTTTAACAGGATTTGGATTTTTTTAACTTCCCCATAGACACAATGGAACAAGGATATAGGTTTGCTGCCATGGGGGTGTTATATAAAAAAGGAAAATTCCTTCTCAGTGCAAGACCATACTGAATTGCTTCAAATCTGGTATTTTCAATTCCCCCGTAAACCCCAAGGGGGTGAGTAGGTATTTTTGCCACCATATGGGGGCTGTAAGTAAATATAAGCTTGACGTTACCTAGTGAATGTAGATTAAATACAATTATATTCAAAATTATAAACGTTGACTTTAAAAGTGATAAGTAATTGTTAATATATCAATACTAACTGGCTAAAAATATGCAAGGAAATGATGGCCCTAGACCACGAGTTAGATTTGACAAAATGTTTGTTTTGATTTTTAACTTTGTAATAGTAATGCTAATTTTTTATAGTTTTAACTAAGAATTTTGACAAAATTAGATTTTCCATGATATAGATAAATACCATAAATATTATATGTATCCAATATTACAAATCAAGGCTATATGTATCCAAGAACTAAGTTATTTTCAAAGTTTGGGGAAAATTGTTTTTCTGTTTTTTATATCATTGTCAATGCATATACATAAAATTCCCATTAGTGCATAGAATATTAAATTATTGCAACAGCAGATTTGAAATAAAAATTAGATAGAATGATACAACAAGATCAACTCACATTTTCTAGCAAGTCTTGAGGAATTGCACCATTCCCCCTGGTTTTCATTGCATTTTCCAATTCTCTGCATGATCCTAGCACTTCACTAAGTGTTTCTAGCAATGCGACAGCAATCACGATAAAAAGGTGTTCCAATTTCATTTCCTGTAAAGTATATTACTAATTAGTAGCATCGTATATACGCACATAACTACATTTGAAACAGTTTTGTGGATCACATCATAGCTCAGTGGGGAAGTCCCGAGAAGTGTGCCAATGTTTGACGTGGCTATGAAATAATAGATGGAAAGTCTTTACAAAAATACCCTTAAAATATCCATGGTTATAATTCATGGTTATAGCCCCTGAGCTGTGAGAATATACGTAAGACTAAATTACTTACAGATTTCGTCAAAAACAGCTCAATGTTAATTTATAAACATGGTCAGGACATGTTTCGATGTCAGTACATCATCTTCAGCTGAAGAAAACATAAAATTCTTCGGCTGTTAGGCCTCGTCATATTTGTTAAAAAATAAATAAGTAAATAATATATACAAAGTTCACACATACGCACATTACACAGGCCTGTGACACGGAAGTGTTTATAAATGTTTATTCCTGACCATGTTTATAAATTAACATTGAGCTGTTTTTGACGGAATCTGTAAGTAATTTAGTCTTACTTAAAAGATCTATTAAAATATTGGGCCACCGATACCCGTAGATGTCAATCATTCAATATAGATACAATGATACCTTTTCATCAAGACTGTGGATTTATAGAATTGCATTTTATGTTAATGTTTCTACTCCAACTTTTAGTAATTTATTTCACTTATTTTTGTTTCGTGATACACCTTTCCCCACTAATATATACAAAATATATACGCTGAAAGCTAATCAATATCCATAATATTTTTCCTAGTTTACATGAGCAGACCACTTTGCTAAAAATAATTTTCAAACATCTAAAACAAAGATAAGATGTAGTAAAACCCCTGAAGACCGTAAAGTAGCTTTAGGCTGGGTTGCTGAACGGTTTTAAAGCTCGCTTATGGGTCAATATTTGCCTGTTAGATCTTATGAAGAAGTCGTTTTCGTGCAAAAAGTGGATAAAGATTAGTATTTCAGATGGAGTAGGCTACTTTGATGAAATGTTGGTCAAAGCAGAACCAATTCAACCCTTAAAAATTCTAGTTTGTAGACAGAAAAAAGTTGACTAAGTCAATCTTTAGAAAAGGAGACAAAGTATTTATTGTCTGTGGGGTCTAACAACAAGCTCCAAAACAGATAGGCACGCAGACGGACAGACAGAAATAGATATTTGACACCTTTCTGCTTTCTTAGGTTTTATAAATAAAAAAAACATTTTATTATTCCTAGCATTGCACAGAAAAGACCGTAATTTTATTTGCACAGGATGTCCCAAAATCCCCTTCCTGATTTTTTTTCTTTTTTTTTTAAAACACCCATAAATAACGAGATTACCTTATGGGGTCTTAGCTACCAATAAAGGAAACATTTAATCTTTCAAAATATTCAACCACCAAACCCAAAGTTAGGGTTTGGGTTTTTAAAATTAAACATGTTAAATGGCAATCTCCCTTGAATAATACTCTATTTAAAGGGTGAGAAAAAAGAAAAATGTCGAAAGGCCTCTATTTCAACATGTGAAAAAAAGAGATATAAAAAGAAGTTAGTCCTAACTGGTATGGCCCTAAAACTAAAAGTAGTACAAATATATAAATTTTAAATTGCATGTATGATGGACATTTTTTATTTCCTCCGTAAACTAAAAGCCATGCTATACAGCGTCTTATTAGGTAGGATTGAAAATTTTTTTAGATAAGTCGAATTCCTTCGTTACATTGTCCATTAATAATGTACATGTATCTCATATATTGTGTATTGGTGTTCATTATGTAAGCTCAACAAATACAGTACTATCATATCAAAAGTTTGAGTATAATTAATGTCTCTGTATCCAAGGATTTGCTTTATACAGCAAAGTATAAGATGATACAATGGCCAAATGAAGAGTATGTGGTTGGATTTGCCACTTGATGTCACATTTGGTTACACGTGCATTATGTGTTCGACACATTACTGTAAACATACATTTCAAACAACAAAAGTTATTTATAACACTAAAAACCACATTGGTTTTCACTTCAGTGAGTGAACTGTAAGCTTGATAAAGATAATTCACCACCGTATTAGTTAGACCAGCATGTTTACTTATGACAGCCTACTCCAACTATTGCACGCTCAACCAACGAGTTAAACTATAGAAAGTGATATCCATCATATCCAGCCAGTCACTATATCCATTCATTTTCAAACTAAACATTCACCTTCCATACCATAAACAAATACCCCCGTCGCAGCAGACCTGCGTACTCAGCGAATTTCCAAACGATCTTGAGATATTGTATTTTCCCCATAAACACCATAGAAATGGGTATGTAGGTTTGCTGCCTTGGGATGTTGTTAGAAAATGTTAGTTTTGTTAGGAAATGTAATAGTTACGTTTAGTCCAGGCAACGAAGACAAAAAATGACCCAATAGGGGGAAAAATGCATGTAGAAGCCAAATTTGGTACAGTTGTAGGGGAAGGTTTCTTAAACAACATACTAAAAGTATTTGAAAAGTGAACCACCCCATAGGGGTGGAGCTAAAGTGGTGGGGGGGCTCAAACTTGTTTTTGTAGGCCCTGTATCAATTTTTCTAGGGTTACGTTACTAAACTTATTCTGTGCCCAAATACACGTGAATAAAATGTTCAAGAAAATATTCCCGCTAAATTTTGAGAAAAGGTTCAAAAACGACAAAAAACACTTTTTGTTTAAAGTATGAAATTGTGTTGATATTTCAGTACCAGTAGTTCAATTCCTTGTATTCAGCTTTTAACATGTGTTTGTCTGTTTTACAATCAACAGCTGTTTTATACTGTATAGCAATTCAATACAAATTGTTCCCCATGTTAATCTTATTGACAAAAAAATGAACTTTGAGGGCTTCTCGTGAGCTTCAGAATTAACATATCAAAAATCTAAGACCTTATTGCAAAACTACGAACTGAGATAATTTTTTTGACACCTTAAACTTTAAAATTGGTCCAGAAATAAGGGAGGAGTAGTGTTAACAAAAAAAGGGCATCACGTATTATATATTTAGAATAGAATAGATGTCAGTTCCCACATTAACTGTGGTTCACTATACCTACTCATAATTTAAAAATATTTTCCTCAAATCTTTCAGTGTTGCCTAAGAAAAATAATAACAGAAACCAGACAATGAATGGCTTAGATTGCAGATCATATTATCAAATTCTTTAACAAATTGAGCGTTAAAACTATTAAATTAAATTCATTTAACTATTCCTTAATTATTATACGAGTATATAATAATGTATGGTATAGTCCATGATGTCTAGTCCTAATGTGTAGTGTAATCTATAGACCTACGTGTACCTCGCTTAATTTCCGTCTATAACAGTGTATGTGTTAAAAAAATTATATCTATTGCGTAGTTAAGTATCAAATTGAAATTTTAGTGGTTGCTTATGTTGATAAGTTACATTAAATGAAAATGTCCAAAATAATCACTTAAGGTAAAAAGTAATAATATTTAATTTTTTTGCATAATCTAGTTTGCAATTTAAAATTTATAAAACAACTGGCATACAAATTATTACTGTGGATAAATGAAAAATATTTACTCACAAATAAACTGCACGAACACTCCTATTCGCCGGTCTGACACCATCTGAACCAACATATGCCGCTAGTGTTAACGGTAACCTACAAGGTAAATTTATTTTAAACTGAACAAAACAACTGCAGCTTGGGATAATATTACACATAGGCTTACTCTAAAAATAAACTAATGATGTAAGAGTTGACAGCTGTACTTAGTACTTGACATTAGAAAACTTCTAGTGTAAAACATGAGGTAATATTGAAATTATTATACTGAACCGCCAATAAATTTGTATTATCCTCTTATAGTTTATCTGTCTAAAGTTACGGGAAATCATGGTTTATCAAACAATAATGGTTTTTAATTCATACAACATAGCCGTTAGCCACCATAGTTTAGAGAATGGCGATCCAATCGTGTTAGTGCCATTCGCCAAGCTTTGCTCTAGTCACGCTACTTTATTCTGCACTTCGCCGTTTTGCTTGGCTGTGCCATTCGCCATACTGATTTCTTTTGCTACTCACCACGGTTATTTCCTCCAACTCCTTGCCTTTTCTACTCACCGTGGTATGGTATATTTTTTACCTTCCTTTGCCATTTGCTTACTACTCTCTTGTGCCACTCACAAGGAATTCAATTGAATTGTAACTATTTCTCGGGTATGTATTTTTTACTTTCTCCCCCTTTACCATAGTATACGGAGAAAGTATTGTTTTCGTCAAAATTTTCGAATTTGAGTTGTTTGTGGATTTCTCCATTTTGGTGCCCCCTGAGTCCAAAAAAGTGGTTTTCAGAGTGATGTCCGTGTGTGTGTCAGGATGTAAACAGAGCTAGAGAATGCCCCAATGGTCCGATTTCGGTGAAATTCTTTGAATTTTTTATTTTTAAGGGTAGTTTACCCCCAAAAACCCTAAAAAAACATGAAAAATAAAGATTTATCAAAAACGGCTCTAACAATTTTGTGGTTTATTAAGATTAAATTGCTGAATAAAATGACACCAACCGAATCTCCCAGAAAATGTGCATTCAAAAGTTATAGAGTAAAAAGTGTTTCAAAAATCAATTTTTTGGATTTTCAAAATAGCTGTTACCTTAATAAAATTTTACTTACCACCATTAAATCAAGCTCAAAAAACTAAATAATCCAGTATTTTAAATTATTGCTCAGTGGTTGCGGAGAAAATTCAATTTTTCCTTTAGCGGTAAACGCAGTACGTTGTTAAAAGTCAGAGACGCACGTAGGGTCAAACGAGCTCTGCTCAGCTGGTAGCTATCCAACTGAGTCATCAAGACATTCATGTTTGAAGCTTTTATCACCTTTTTTATATTGTTGGGAGAATGTATGTCAGTTAACTGATACCGTTTATTGTATATGGAGACGATGAATGAAGGAGCTTAGAAGTTTTTAAGCCTCTTGTACACGGTAAACCCAAACTCAATTAAAAAGTATTTACTCCAGTCTCACTGTAGTTGCCATAGATCAACAATGGGCCCACAGACGGTAGTTGCAGGTAATTGCTGATATTTATTGCAGAATACATCAGCAGCAAATGTAACCCCGGTTGTAGGCAATCCTGGGTGGTTTCACTGGCAAGCGAAGCCATTCGTACAAGGACATGAAAATGGATATCTTTTGTTAAAATTGGCAAAAAAAAAGAAAAATAGAGATCCCACATTTTACACTATCGGAAAAAATTAGTGTATATGTACTTGATGTAGAATATTTTGTATACCTAAGATTAAGTAAGTGATTTGCTTTATAATTTGTGTTAACGTCTAAAAAATTTTAGGCTATTTTCAAATGTTCCAAAATTAATTTTTACTTATCTTACAAAATTAATTTTTACTTCTCACACAAAATGCTGAATTAAAAACAAATCAATGTAATGTTTATTCGTGTTAATTAAACATTGAAAATATAAACTTCTAACTTGTTCCTCATAAAATATAGCTTTAATTTTTTTTTTTTATAAAGTAAATAATATGAAAATTATAATCCATAACCCGAATCAATAGCTAGAACAGTTTCTAATAAATGAATGCGTTGTATGAATGAAACTCTATTATTTCTTAACAAACTTTATGGACTTCAAAAACAATGTATTCCCATATCATCTTATTTCCTTAAGATTATTACCTTAATCAAAAATTCATTTACCAAAATTAGAACTTATTCTTTGAGTAAAAAATTGTTATTAAATTGATTAACCTTGAGAATTAAAAAGTATACTGAGTTTTGTTAATACGAAAAATTATTATTTCTTTTATAATTATTTCAAGAACTAGTTATAGTATGTATGTATCTAGAAACGATTGGAGTGTTTAACTGTTGCAATGATTATCTGATTTTGTTATGTTGGCCAAACTGGAATTTAAAAGTTTTAAATAAAATTTTCCTAACGTTCCGTAAAAATCTGGCATCTCTCGTTGAATCAAGCAGGTAGACAAATTGTAAGTAATTATATTTCGAAATATATTATTATTATTATTGTTCATTGGTAAAAATAAATTGTAATATTTCTGTAAAGATCTTCTTTTTTATCTTATAGAATGGAAGTTGTAAAAAGACGTTTGAGTGTTAAAATATTAAATGAGTAAACTTTTACCAAGACTCCATCTAGTAGATTGGTTGTGAGAAATGTAAATTAAAATTAATTAACAAATAATTATAATACTTTTATTTGGTAGTAAACAAAAACTTTGATTTACAGACCTGCTTCGAGGTTTCACTATACTGAGACTGATGCTGAGATGTCCAGGGTTGGAATACTTTAAAGTAAGATCAATCCATATTTGAGGTGTTGGTTATTATAATAATACTGACATAGTATAAAATTAATAACTGTGATGTATTCACTAAGATGTGTTAATTTAATTGAGGATCCAGAACCAAGGAAGTCCATACAGGCTAATCACGGGAAACTCCCTACATAATTGCACAATTAATAATAAAACCTTTAAGTACAAACTTGCTCAAGAATTGGACATAATTGAGTATAGATTTGCGCAACTCTGCTAATTTAATTGTCAGTTATTATAGGCTAAATAGCTTACAGGGAAGTTCATTCTCTATAGGCCTAAGCATAATCTATAGCCTACTCTGCAGCAACTATAGCCTACTCTGGACAGCCTTGGTTATGAAGCACCAGGAAATGAAACATTTCTAATTTGGTACATAATCATTGGATCAAATTTATTAAAAGGCACACCAATCCGAAATGGAAAAATACAATCTCAATTACCTTAGTAAGGACGAGTTACAATATGAGTTATTAGCTAGGGGCCAAGAAATAAGTCAAGATAATGTTGAAGCATTAAGAAAACAATTTAGGGCATCATGTACCATTGAAGCTAAGGTTACTAATTTAAATGGAAAAATTAGCTTGAGTCAAGAGTTTGAAAATGTAGACACTAAGTTACAAGCTCTAGAGTTGTTAATTGAAGGTTCAAGTGAAAATCCTACTAACCTACAAGTTGCTAAAATAAAGGCTAAGTGTTGTCACTTGCATCACAGAATCGAGAATTTGAGTTCATGTAAGTTAGATCCTATTTATGTAGCTCTTTTAGAGAAAGTTAAGGTTAAAAGGGACGAACTAGTCACTAAATTTGAGGTTATAAAGGCAAAAATATCAGAAGAAGAGTTAGAAAAATTTGAATCTAATTTAAACAAATCCTTGATTGAAGATGAAGAGATCAGCAAGAAATTAGATGATCAATTGTTACTAAATCCTGATAAAACCTCTACACCAGTTAAGCCTATACAGCCTTCTCAAGAATATCCCAACCCCCCTGGTGGAGGCGTACCAGTTGTATATAATGCAAATATGCTGGAACCAATCGATTCTAATCAGATAACTCAGCCTAGGCCTGTCACAAACATTTTTTCAGTAACCGAAAGGAATCAGGAAGGGAATAAAGCACCTAGTCTTAAAATATTTAATAAGTTATCAAATCCCCTTGAAAGTTACTTAAAGAAATTTACCACTTGCAATGGGCTAGAAATTAGACCTCTACTGGATTTCCTCCGTAATGTAGTCCGAATCAAGAATGAAACGAGTTTAACTGATAGTCAACTGTACGACAGACATCCTCCCAAGTTATTGTACGCCTCCTCTCGTGTCAAAAATTTTGGAAAGTAAACGCAAAGGCTTCTCCGTAGAAATGTTACATTTAGAAATTGTACAAACCTTCATCCCAATCACCTTACGAGAGAAATTAAAGCAGGAGCTCATTTATAGACCACAACTGCCTCGAGAACCCTTATCGCTTTATATCAACGATGTTAAAATTAACAACGATGTTTTAAAATGTGGATTAAGCGAACGTGAGTTGGTTTCCTTCATTAAAAACGGTATTAGGCCTGAGCTTCGAAATCAGCTTGTCTTCGAGAACAACCCTCAGTCATTCTACGACTTGGAACTGCTATGCATAAACGTCAACAATGTGCAATACAATGATTATTTGCGTAGCCAAATGTTTTCGAGTCAATCGACTTCTCAGCAGCCAACGAACTCCTTCGGAACTTCATCAGGCCAAGCCGGATATTATAAGCCACAGACATCTTACCGAGGGGAAAATAAAGACTCCCATTACAGCAAACCTCGAGCTACAAATTCTTACGATAACCGCCCATCCCAGAACAAAGTTTGTTACAACTGTAATCGACCGGGTCATTTGGCTAGACACTGTTACAGGACTCCAAAAAATGCGTAAGCCAGGGAGTATTGTGTACATTAAATACATGTACTCCCGAGGAACAAAAACTTACAAACGACCATTCACCTGGATTCAAGAGTGAGTTACGTCAAATTGTAAAAGGATGGAATAAACTCAAGAAACAAAAATTCGCTAAGGTCAAGGTCAATTTAAACAACAAGTTGCCATGCATAACTGTGAAATTCCACGAAAAGATAAACAGATTAGCCTTAATAGATTCAGGAGCTATTAAGAACCTTATAACCAAACAATTGTATAATCGCTTATCCATGTTAAAATGTATTAAATCGACTAAAACTTGGCATGGAAGTATTTTAGCCGCAAATGACTCGGAAATCAAAATCTTATCTGAATGTGAAGCGCAAATAAAAATAAACAATTATTCATGAGAAAAATTCCTGGTTATGGACAAAAATCAGTATGATGTAATTTTAGGTGTACCATTTATCAGAAACAGAGGGCTAGTGATTGACTTAAATGAAGAAACATGTTATTTTAAATTCAAGCCAAATGCTAAGATAAATATTCAATTACCTGATAAGGATTTATCTGTAAATGAAATCAAAATAGGTTGCTCTGATATGAAAGCGGAAGTCGAAGAGTTAATCAAAGCCTACCCTAACGTATTCACAACGCGTATAGGAAAGGCATTAGATCTTAAAGTTCATCTCCAAGTAACCGATGACAAGCCGATTTGTATTAAGTCTTATTACCTTAGCCCACCTGCCGTCAAGAAAATGAAAGCCATCATAGACGATTGGTTATCCCAAGGAATAATAGAAATTTCAACCTCGCCATACAGTGCTCCAGCTTTTTTAACAAATAAGGACAGACTGGTAGTGAACTATACTGAACTTAACAAGAAATTAGTGAAAATGAATTACCCCATTGGTGACCTCAATAACCTATATCAACATCTTCAAGGAGCCAGGATATATACAGTCATAGACCTCAACAAGGCATTTTTACAATGTCCACTTTCCGAAGAGTCTAAACATTTAACTTCATTCAGCACATCATTCGGAAAGTATTGCATGAATAGAGTCTGTTTTGGATTGCAGGTTGGAAGTAGCGTATTGTCTAGCTACCTAGATCGGATATTCCATGATATTAAATTTGATTATTTAATTTTCTTCTGCGATGATCTTGTAATTTTCAGCAAAGATAAGACTAGCCATTTGAAACATGTGAAAGAAGTTGTAATAAGATTGGACCAACACAACCTAACTGTAAACCCGGAGAAGGTAAAATTTTTCTGCCGAGAAATAAGCTTTTTGGGTCATATGATTAAGGATAATACCATCACAATAGATCCGGAACGCACGAAGAGTATCAGAGATTTCCCTGTGCCAAGGAACATAAAACAAACTCGCCAATTCGTCGGCATGTGCCAATACTGGAGTAAGTACAATCAGAACTACGCCGAAATATGTCTTCCGTTACACAGACTAAAGCGTAAAGGTGTGAAATTTCGTTGGACAGTCGAATGTCAGAAATCTTTCGAGAAGCTAAAGGAATGTATCTCAAATCCTCCGGTACTTCAGCTAGCCAACTTCAATAAGCCCTTCGTACTTCAGACCGACGCATCCAACTATGGAGCAGGAGGTGTTCTGTTACAGCGAAATGAAGAAAACGACCTACTACCAGTTGCCTTTTAATCAAAAAAATTCACAGACGCTGAACTGAAGTATTCGACTTATGAAAAAGAAGCTTTAAGTGCTATTTTATGCATGGAATTTTGGCATCAATATCTTGAAGTTAAACCTTTCACCCTCATCACTGACAACCAAGCGTTGAGCTACGTGCTTAATACCAAGCGGAAATTAGGGCGGCTTGCACGATGGGTTGAGCGACTCATGAACTTGGACTACACCGTTGAACATCGGAAATCATTAGAAAATCTTTTGGCCGACTGTCTCTCCAGACTATACGGAGAAGATAGAGATGAAAACGAACCTGGATGTAATGAACCTAAGGGACATAATAATTTAGAGGATGGAAGAGACGCAGAAATAAATTTTAGTCGGAAAACAGAAAATGTAAATAGGCCTAATGTGTCCAACCAAGGTGCTGTAAATAATTACTATAATTTGACTGAAAATATCAGCAATAAGGTTACGCGAAAGGATAAAGTAGAGGAAATAAATTTTTGTAAATTGCTGGACGAAATAGCAATTGCATTTACTCAACTAGAAAAACAACAAGGCCAGGACGAAAAATGCCGGGAGATTATTGATAGTGTCAAAAATAAGCAAAATAATCACTGCTATTATATGAAGAATAATTTACTTATGCATAAAGGAGCCCGAGGAAAATGCAGAATTTACCTGCCGGAAATATTGTTTAATGTGGTATTCACCTTCTATCACAATACAATATTTGGAGGCCACTTCGGTATTGCCCGTACCTTAAGCCGTATCAATGAATATTTTTACAATCCTAATTTGGAAAGGTTTGTTAAGGAGAAAGTGAAAACTTGCCATTTATGTTTAATGTCAAAACAAACCCAGCGAAAATATGAAGGGAGACTGATATCCATTCCCATTGAAGAATGTATGCATTCTGTATTTCTGGACATATATGGACCGTTAACCCGTACGAAATCTGGACATAAATTCATTTTAATCTTAGTGGATGGTTTTAGTAGATTTACTTGGATATTTCCTCTAAAGGAATGCACTTCTAAGTTAATAATCGAGAAAATGAAGACAGTATTTGCCAACTTTTCAATACCTAAGATCCTTATAACAGACAATGCCAGCTATCTAACATCGAAATTATTTAAGGCCTTTTTATTTCGAAACTATATAATTCAGAGGGCCATACCAAGCTACAGAGCAAATGGAAACCGTTGTGAGCGATTTTTACGAGATTTGGGTGCATTGTTACGATGTTACTACCATGATAAACAAAATAATTGGGACTCTGAATTGGACATGATCCAAATAAGCCTTAACACAGCTGTGAACTCATCTACGAAGAATTCTGCCTTCAAATTAATGTTTTCCCACGAGCCTAACTGCGGACTGTCAAACCTATGGGATCTACAAAGCCTAATATCGGAGCAGTTGACACCGGAGCAGCGCCAAGAGAATCTGAAGCGAGCAGTGAACAACGTGCGTCGCAGCGTACAACAAAATCGAGCGAGGGACAAGTACTTCTACCCTAGGACGCGCCATCCCTACAAGATAAATTCTCTGGTTTATATCAAGACGCACTACCTCAGCAACAAGGCCAAGAACTTTTCCAAGAAACTAGCACCGAAATATATAGGGCCGTATCGCATCCTTTATTTTTTTACACCTGTAACTGTTTTAGTGCAAAATGTTTCAAACGTTACTGATGTAAGGAAAATCCATATTGTTGATTTAAAATTCTATAAATCTCAGTAATGACTAAGAAGAAAAATAATTCAGCATGCTCTGTACATATTTATGCCGAATTATCAAGAATTAATCAACTATTAGAATCCATTTAGTATTTTCTTTTATTTTGCATTACTATTAAATTATAAAACAAAGAGTTATAGAATTATTTTAAATATTGCTTCAGATTTAATTCAAAGAGTTAAACATTTTTATTTAGGAAGATTGTGTTATTTTATTGTGGAAGTTATGCAGGGAATTAAATCAGCAAACGGTACAACAAAATCAGAAATGAAAATTGAAGTCGAATAAAAGTTGAGTTGTTAAATAAGTTAGAAATGCGTGTGTTTATGTAAGGAATCGGAATGAAAGTTGTTTGCAATTTATGAATGGGAATGAATGCGATTTTGAATGTTGTATGTTTGAATCGGCGCCGAAAATGTTGTTGAATGAGATGAACGCGAATGTATGTTGTTAGGATAAGGAAAAAAAAATCTTCATTAACACTTTCACTACACTATTACACTTATCACACCACACATTCACACAAAAAACACGCCACCACTAAATACACGAACACACGCATGCAAATCTCGAAAGCGACTGAGCTAGTGAGCTAGACTGATGGGGAATTCCGTACCCAAACTGGACAAAGGCCGGAAACCCTTTCTATCTAGAGGAGATAAAGAAAATTCCTTGAATGCCGAATTGAGGTCCCGTTTGCTCTTTTAAAATCCTTGCGCAGTAAACTGAATAACTTGTAAATATATGTTGAGAATGATATTTTATTTATAGTTTTAAGGATAATTAATTAATTAAGATGAGAAATGTAATGTACTTTGAAGTTAATTGCCAACCGAGATACAAAATAATTTTCCGTAAGAAAGGCGGGAGATATTTCTATACTGAGTTTTGTTAATACGAAAAATTATTATTTCTTTTATAATTATTTCAAGAACTAGTTATAGTATGTATGTATCTAGAAACGATTGGAGTGTTTAACTGTTGCAATGATTATCTGATTTTGTTATGTTGGCCAAACTGGAATTTAAAAGTTTTAAATAAAATTTTCATAACGTTCCGTAAAAATCTGGCATCTCTCGTTGAATCAAGCAGGTAGACAAATTGTAAGTAATTATATTTCGAAATATATTATTATTATTATTGTTCATTGGTAAAAATAAATTGTAATATTTCTGTAAAGATCTTCTTTTTTATCTTATAGAATGGAAGTTGTAAAAAGACGTTTGAGTGTTAAAATATTAAATGAGTAAACTTTTACCAAGACTCCATCTAGTAGATTGGTTGTGAGAAATGTAAATTAAAATTAATTAACAAATAATTATAATACTTTTATTTGGTAGTAAACAAAAACTTTGATTTACAGACCTGCTTCGAGGTTTCACTATACTGAGACTGATGCTGAGATGTCCAGGGTTGGAATACTTTAAAGTAAGATCAATCCATATTTGAGGTGTTGGTTATTATAATAATACTGACATAGTATAAAATTAATAAATGTGATGTATTCACTAAGATGTGTTAATTTAATTGAGGGTCCAGAACCAAGGAAGTCCATACAGGCTAATCACGGGAAACTCCCTACATAATTGCACAATTAATAATAAAACCTTTAAGTACAAACTTGCTCAAGAATTGGCCATAATTGAGTATAAAAGTTACATTTTCGATAACTTTATAGGTTATGTTAATTGGGATCTATATTTATTTAGAGTCATATTTGGGATTTGCGTAGTTCTGATGATGAAAACAATGTGGTTAAAATGACTGACGAGTGAGACTTCTTTTATCAAGTGTATTCAATGTGCAGCTTTGATGTTAGTGTTTTTAGAGTAGAAAACTTGTAAAAAGAATGTTTACACAGGAAAGTGAAAATCCCGTTGGAGAGTTCCTTTCGGGAGAGATGAGTGTTTTTGTGAAGTGACAATATTCTCAGGTCTGCTGTGTGTGCTGGACGCAAAACCAACAAACCACACAGGCTTTGACGCGCACTAGGCAAATAGCAAGTCCTTGTGCAGTTATGTTGTACGTGTAAAAATATATATTGATCATAGCAAATTGTATATTGATAGTTAATAATAAAATACTGTTACCGTAATTATCATAATTAGAGTTTTTAGAGAATATTAGTGTACCACAGTTCTACAGTTAAAATGTTGTAAACTTCATCAAAGTTGTTTTTTTATTTATTTTTTTATTTTTTTTATTTTTTTATTAAATTATATTGGTGTAACTATTAATTGAATAATAACACAAGAATTTAAAACCATTTGGTTGCATGACTTCAAAAGTCCTTCGCTATTTTCAAATTTGAATATACGGAGTAATATTATTTGTATTGTTTCATTCTAGCATATTAGAGTAAATCTTTGTTTATTATTAAACATTAAATAAATTTTATATTAATTATTTGATATTATAGCTTCACATGAATTTAGTAAAACAATTTGTTAAAAAAAAAAATGATATATTTCGGGCTTCCTTCTGAGCCCATTCTCAGTCTAACCTAATTTACAAAATCCAATTGTAAACAAATTGTTTTTCTAAATTCATGTGTAGCTATAATAACAAATAATAATTAATTACCATAAAGACAAATACATACCGTAAGGAAATAAATTTTATATTTAAAATAGTTGGTTTGAAGGTACTTTCATTCATTATATTTTGTGACAAAATTAATAAATAAAACAACATTCAAATGTGTAAAATTCGACTATCTGTTGTTATGATAAATCCTATCGTTTTAATAAAATATTTTCAATAATAATTAACCAATGTACTTATTTATGCCTACACTTTATTTATGGACTAGCTAAATATTAAATGTATTAATATATATTTATTTATGTATAAATATTTATTTATATTAAATTGATCGATTTATTTATATCGATTTATTTCGTATTTATCGATTTATTTATTTATTTATTGATTGATTTATATTATATTTAATTTATTTATTTATATTAATTGATTATATTGCGTATAATTTTTTTTTTTTTTATATATTACATACACTGTATTTAGAGGGTATGTCTGCCCCCAAACTTTTTAATATGGCTAATTGGGTCAAAATAAGCAAAAAAGTTCAAATGAAGTTTCGTCCTACTTTTTATATTTACCCAGATATCTGCAATTTAATTTTTTTACATTTAATAATTTTTATTTTGGTGGAGCATTAGTGTAAGAACTTCATATTTGTCATGGACGTTTTTCAAACACAAAAATGTTGACAAATATAATTATATAATTAATAATACCACGTTTGTAAGGATCCGACGACAGAAAATGGAGTTATTGTGATTTTTCAGCAGAGACATGTCGATTTTGCATTATACTAGATGCAAATTAAGGTTATTTTAATATAAAAATGACGGTAAATACATTATTTGTTTTATATCTTTACAATCTTGGTATCAGCAGTTAGACAAATAAATTTGTCAACTTTTTTGTCACTAGTAAAACTTTGGTAAAATTTACCAATTTTAAGACATTTGAGTTAAAAAACTTGAAATGGCCGCCATTTTGAAAATATGCATTCGAAAAAAAAATTATGAAATTGGACATTGGTTTTATAAAGTTCCATGCCAAATATGACGGTCCGACATCAATCTGTCACCGAAAAAATTATTAAGCGTAAAAAACTAAATAGCGGATATCGGGGTAAATATGCATACTAGGACATACCTTCATATGAACTTTTTTTTTCTTATTTTGACTCAATTAGTCATACAGTATTATGAAGTTTGGTGGCAGACTTTGAAGGCACCCTGTATACCTAAAACGTGTTTAAAAATACAAATTTTTTCATTATGTTTTAATATTCAATTACACAAAGACCCAAGAATAAAGAATCAAGAACGTTTATTCGTCATAAAACTATACAAATAGCATTGACAAATGGTCAGTTTTTTGCTGGTTTCAACATACAACAATCAGTGATTAATATAATTAAAATTAAATAAATCACACCTCTAACTAAAAAGTATTCTTATCTGTAGAAAACTCATGGACGCTGTAATATTCATTGAGGATCAAGGATTACAAATACTTCGTTATAAAGTCAAATTAATACTGATTCAAGACGGACTGATAAACACATAATGACTGGTGAGTCGGTTTTCCTATTTACTCCCTGATTTGTTACATAAAAGAGCCATTAGGCTAATGGCCGCAGTGTTTTATGTGGCAATAAGAAAAATACTTCAAAATGCAGCCTTCTATTAGGAGGGTTTATAAAGTTAAAATCCAATTTGAATTCCGCCACCGTATTTCTATGTTTTAATTGTCGTTAATTACCAAAATTAATTTTAACGTGATTGAATTTGTAGACAAATTTACAGGTGATATTTGTATTAGTCAAATTCATACTTTCATACATATACCATTTTCAATAAAATTTTCGATGCATTTTAAAATTAATTAAACATTTTAAATGTGTTTATTGCACCATAAAATTATTAATTAACTACATATAAAAAAATTATGACAAAGTAAGTAAACATATTGTCTTGGATTGAAAAAAAGATTTTTGTTTAAAATTATTTGCAATATTGTGCATATTTACATACTGTAAAGAATAGTTTTAAACCAATAGTCCCGGGAAGGTATACCCACGGGACGTCAATATTTTGCCGCATCCCTGTTTGTTTAAGGCCCGTAACATATATCCAAAAAATGTTTTTCAGACTATACGAATAAATCAAATTGAAATATATAATTTTTATCAATTAAATTGAGTTGTCCGTATGATTATTAGGTGTGTGCTATAGTAAATCGATAAAGTAAAGAAATCATTGAAAAAATAGTGATCGTAAGTTTGTTTTGATCAATAGATTTATATTTTGTGTTTCATTTGAGGAAAAAAAATACTGAACTCATAATTTAATATAAATTTTAACGTGATATAATCTTATGATATCATAACAAATACAATAGTTCTTTTTCTTCACACCACTGAAAATGAAAAATGGTTAAAATGGTTTAAGATAGTTATTTGATCTTTTATGTGACTCCATTACAAGCGTACGAGTATGTGTAAGAGGGAAAGAATTATACTTAATTCCTTATTACACTTTATAGTTTTGTTTTCTATATTCTACGTTCGGTGGCCAATGGAATATTTCATATGTTCTACGATTTATACGAAATGTACGTCCTACGTTCTCATTTTAAGTTTTACGTTCCTTGTTCTATGTTTTGTATTCAATTTCTATAAAATGTGTCACATTTTCTATGTTCTACACCATAAAGTTTATGTTCTAGGTTCTATTTTCTATTCCCCATGTTCTATGTTATATGCTCCATGTTCCATGTTCCATGTTATATGTTCCATGTTTCATGTTATATGTTCCATGTTTCATGTTATATGTTCCACGTTGCACCTTGCATGTAGAACGTTGTTGTACCTTGAATGTTCCACGTTGCATTTTTAATGTTCTACACTTCCAATATGTTCTATTCTACAATATTTTTACACCTTCTCTGATGAATACTGTGCAGTTTAAATGCTTAAAAAATAAGATTGTAAGAGAATATAGAACTATGTTTCTATATTCTAATAAAATGCGTAACTTTTAAAAAGTTCAAACTGTGCAGTATTTATCAGGGAACTTGTCAAAATATTTTTAAACAAATATTTGGCCCAAAAACAATATACAGAAAATTACAGTTGGATCATAATTCAGTTAATATAATAAAACATTAACTAGGTAATAAAAAAGGTTTAATTCCAAATAATGGTGTAGGTCCTATGGGGTTACTTTCATTGTAGATTTTATTGAAAATTCGAAGATATATTGGCAGCTTCAAAAGCAAGGTCCTGCATTAAAAAAAGAAAAATACCATTTTACAAAAAAATTTTGGAACATTGAAAAAACACATCTGTTAGGTACAATTGTACAAAAAAAAACTTTTTAAATAACAGTTTAATAAAGTTTAGTGTCAATCTTATGCCCATTAAAGTTTAACACCACTGTAACTTAATTCCACCCTATAAAATCGTCATTTTATCATCAAAACAAATAAATGTTTACCTTAGTGGATCCGTGGATACTGTGGGGATAGGAAGATATTGTGTTTATAGAAGGTTTCTTTAAGGTGGTTTTTACAGAAGGATAGACGATTCATGTACGACTATATTAGTAAATTGTTAAATAAATTTACAAAAAAGGGACATTATGAATATTTAGTTTAATGGGTAAAACAATTAAAGAAACAAGGCATTGTTCAAAGGGAGATTCATTCGAGTGAATGATATAATAGTCAAATTATTAAGGATTGCGAAGAATAAAAACGAAAATAATATACTCGTTCATCGTAACAATGGGTACGCCCGTGGTGTACCATGCTGCGGTGTACCTTGAATGCTCAAAGTAGCTGGCTCATGATTTGAAGATAATGATGTCTTATTGAATCGGAGCACAGGAGTCGTGGCCACTGCATTACCACATATATTGCCTCCACTGGCCACCGCCGGGGTTACGTTTGCTGCTTGTTGGTTTACTCGGCTATTTATACTCCTTATTATAGATGGCTCAGTGTATCTGTGCTCATGGCTTTCGATAAATATACTCTATTTATCTTAAATTGACTTTATTCGCATTTTGTCTATGATTGAATGCAACATTTTTCATCTTGATGACGACCTAGATACAACAGACCAATGATTTTAGAAAAGTAACCCCACCCGTCCCTTGTCCATCCTTTTGGTTAAGAGATCTGAATCAAAGTGTGGAACACTGACGCAAAGGGGGTGTTATAGTATATCGCTATTTAACATAATATTGTGTAGTGATACATAAAATACCCCCGTCGCAGCAGACCTGCGTACTCAAATTTCCAATGGAATTTTGGTATATTTTCTTTTTCCCCATAAAATCAATGGGGATGAGAGTATGTAGGTTTGCCGCCACATGGGTTTTCTAAGCAAATTTAAGTTAAACGCTTCCTAATGAATGTACATACCAAATTTTATCATGATATGTCAATAAATAAGCAAGATAGAAGGTTTTGTTGATTTCTTTTAAGAATAACATTGAAAACATACTTTTTGGATTTTCTCCATAACTATTTAAGCTAGGTACGAAATTCAGTATACTACATTGTTTGTTTTTTTAAGCTCTTTTAAATGGTTTAAGTTAAAATTGTTGAAATTTCTATATAAAAGTAAAAAAAAGCCAAAAACCCAGTTTTAACTCTTTTGAAACCCCATAAAACCCCTTTCCCATGGTCCGATCATTCTGGTTCGCGAACTCAACCTAGTAGACGCTGGCTTACACCCCTGTACCAATTTTCATCTCAATCGGAAGTTTCGTTCAAAAGTTATCGTGTTCACGTACACACACATATACATATATATCAGTTTGAACGAACGTTGTTTTTGGCTTCTAGGGACCTCAAAACGAAAAAGTATCATGGTCCCTGGCTTATGTCTTACCATGACTACTACCGTAATAGCGTATTCCCTATAGGGAAATTCGCTAAAAACGTTAAAAACCAACGTTTTTACTTTTTAAAAATAGGTTTAGGTTTTAATTTCAAACGATTCTCTCTTATTTGTATATTTTATTTATTTATCATACTGATTTTGTCCACTGCTTTTGGAGCCCGAGCATCTACTCTTGCATAGTCACTAATAACATTTATTCTTTAGTAGATTAACGCTTTCTTAAAGAGATTAACGTATAATCCACCGGGCTCATAGTTTTTATTTATTTAATAAGTTTTTTTTCCAAACAAATGAAAAGGTAAGAACATCAATAAAATGTTTATTTACAACAAAATTATTTTAACAAGTAGCTTTAATTAATCTGCAAATTTTAATTTTATAAAAAAATCTTTTATACATGTAGTTGAAGTGAACTCACAAGCTGAGGTCAAACATTTTACGGACTTTCTGAACTTGTCGGTTACTACGGAACCAAAACAGAACACATGTTACACACATATAAGTCCACTGTTTGGCCGCCGCAGGACTGTAGGCGTATGCAGCCTATGTTTATTCATGTTTTGGGCTTCTCCAACTTTACGTTGTTTTTCGTGTGAAATATTACCTTGGGGCTGCTGGAACGAAACCTGTGTTTATTTTTTATGGAAATGAAAAAGGAAAGAGGAAAAATAAACAATATACAATCGTATTTAATAACAATTGTTAATAGACAATAATAACAGTTCGCACAAAAACGTTGAGAATTAACAATTAACAATCAAATTTAAGGGCTTAAGAGTTTTATACAAATAAACTTATTTTACAACACTTTTATCTTAATTTATCTTCTATGCCAAAAAACATTTGAAACACAGTTGAGAATAAAGATACTATAGTACGAAATATTCTAGAACTTTCGTCTACCCTAAACCCCCAATAATATTATCTACACTTTCAAACTTAATAGGTTTCCGGTATTTTTTTTAATTTTATTTAAAAACATCAATATTTTAAGATTAGAGTGGTCTATGTAATATAACGCCCAAAAGTGAAGGTAGCCCAAAGAATAACAAAGAGTATAAGCTTCTTTCAGGAGAGTGATCAGCTTTTACACAATCAAAACTTTTTAGTAGCCGAGCGGCGGCGAGTGGTCTCCGAGGAGTAAGAAGATTAAAGTTTGATTAAGCTGTTCCCAGGATACATTCTTTTGCTGGAAATACTAAATGTTAGTGCTGTTACACCTATATGTTAGCATATTCAAAACATATTTTCTTCACATATGTGAAAATTTGTTGCCTTTTAAATGGCTGTTTGTGAATTTTATGGGAACAAAATGTGATCATTACATATTTAAATATATAATTAACTTTAAGAATATGTTTTCACTTTACTTATAAATACTTAATGATCACATTTAAGTACAAGTTGATAGTTTTACTACAAGTTGATAGTTTTATACCTTTTATTCTTTAATACTAGAAAACAATTTGTCCAAAAAATTGAAAGTATTTAATTGAATTAAGTAATTTTATTAGAATACAATGTAAACTTTGTATGACATTTTAAAATATCATTAACATAAATTAAAATTATAAGCAAAGCTTAGGAGGGAGAAGTTATCTTTTTTGTTTCAATTTAAAGCCTAAAAAATTAAAATCAACATTTTTAGGCCATCTTTAAAAAAAAAAATAAGTTGTACATAATGAAATAATTAAACATCATCAACACTGTGAGAAAAAGAAATTACGTTCACCTTATTTCTATGTTTCTGATGTAAATGCTTTTTCCATATTTTCGTTTGAATGTTTCATTCAGAAAGACTTAGAATGATAAGTTGGTTGAATCAGTTTAATTCACTTGTCTCATAATGAAAATCAGCATTGTCGCCGGAGTATATGAGACCCATAGCAGCAGAGATTGCATATTAATGTTTGTTGAATGCCAACACAAGATGGTATATGGTGTTCATTACATAGCCGCGTTCATAACCATGATACATTAAAATATTCATAAAGGCCAAAATAACTTGTGTAATATACAGGGTGCGGCAAAAAACCGACCTATTTTCTTTTATGCACCATTCAGCGACAGGACGTCTGAGGGTGGTGGGGGTGGGCTTATTTTAAAGCAAATTTTATGCCATTTCAGTGGTCATTGAGTAGTGGTCGCCTAACCTACATGTTTAAGCATGTCAAATAACACGCTTTCGTTATCGGGGCGTAATTTGTGGTTCTCGTCAGTAAACATTAACATTTCTTTATCAGCATTTAAATCAATCATTTGTTTGTCGAAAATGTTTTGCTTTGCATGATTAGTGGGCTTTAATTACTGAACAATAGTCAATTAATTGGTATGGATGGGGATTAAGATCGAACCACAAAATTTGTCAAACCGAATGGTCAGTCATGTTCAAGGCATTTCATTAGCCTACCGGTTGGCGTCTTGGACTCTGGTTCAAGATGTCACCGGTTCGATTAACGGGGTGTCCACAACAATCTGATGGGTTTGGAATACTATCCCTTAATAGCATTTAGTGTACATGGTTCAATTATCTTAACAAAATTCTTCTGACGTAGACACGAGTAAATCACTAACTCTTTTTCTAACGGGCCGACGAGGACTGTTTTCCACACAGCAGCAAGGACTCCATCCATGTTCTCTGGCGTCCGCGCTGACCTTGGACGGCCTGTTGGCTTCGTTTTCAACTCAAAACAAGTTGATCTTAAGTTAGTAACCCACTGCATAATTTTGCTAGGATTGAGAATTCTAAATGTTGGCCTGATTGAAAGAATGCACGAAACTGCCGCTGAGTAGCAATGATTGAACCACCAATATTGAAATACGTCTTGATAAGGAACGAGCGTTGTTCAAGCGACCGCTACTCCATAACTACTAAAATGGTATAAAATTTGCGTTCCAATAAGCCTACCCCCACCTTTCTCAGATGTCCTGTCGCTGAGCGGTACGCGAAAGAAAATAGGTCGGTTTTTTGGCGCACCCTGTATTAGGAGTTTGTGATGTCTCTTATTTTACGTTGCTTGATGATTTTTGTTCGAAATGATAACCTTTAGTGATTGGTTACACAATTTAAGTATTACGCAATGTATGGATGAAAGAAACTTGTTGGCTAGTTACAAAGCTCACCTTTGAATCCAAGTTTTGCAGATTTAATTCAGAGAAAAGTCATGTTGAAGGTTTAAGATTGGACCCAGTTGTTTTTGTTTTTTAGAATATTAAGCAAATTTTTCCTGCAGGTAAACTAGATGGTACTTGTTTTAACCAAGTTATACCTCATAGGATTCTTCAACACTAACCCTTCAGTCATATATACCTTAAACTACCTACCATATTGAGTCAATGTCTTAAATAAGACACCATCACAAAGTAAAGTATAAAGTATTTAAAGTAGTATGACTGGCTTAAGTTAATAAATCAACCCAAGGTAGGATATACTCAATTTTATTCAGTATTATTGCTTCATTTAGCAATACCATTTATGCTCAAAAATAGACAAATTTGTGACTTTTTGCTCTATTAACCTATTTTTGTAATGTTAAATGTATGCATATTGGCTGTTATATGGTTTTGGACAAACTGTGCACATGGTTAACTTGGGCAACTTAATTAAAATATGATGTAGGTCATCACATTCGTTGTGTGGTGGGTCTTAATGAATTCATAAACAGTTAATTATCAAGGCAGGATTTGTTGGTGTAAATTTGTCGGTCAATTACACTTCTCAGTATTCTAGTCTATAGTATTCCATGAACTTGCATGTATTCTATGGCCTTTAACGATGCTGTAGTCGTGTCAGTTTAAAACCTACTTTATTTTCAAGTCTACTTTTATTATTATAGGGGTGGTTTTAAAACAAATATGACATGAAATTGGTTTTGTAAAATTTAACTACAACATTACAAATACTTTAATTTTCATTATGTCACTGGATTACATAAAATTACATCAAAGTAAAATGTATTAATCTTAAATTACACGTTTAGGATCAAATTACTCAAGAAAAACTAAGGTTCAGAGTGTGTTAAGGAGTTGTATTGTTTGATCATATAAAATTATAAATAGATCTTAAAAGGATAAAATAAGGAAAAAGATGGTCTTCTAAGAAATTTAATCTTTTGGAACAAGACCGGGGATTTTTCACTTTTGGGAGTGAGAAGATTAAAGTTAGAATAAGGTACGCCTCTTTCAGGACTTATTTGTATTTTACAAATATTTCCTTCTATTAACAAAAATAAGTGCATACAACTCGCATTATGATGAGGTAAATCAATGATGAGGTAAATCTGTTATTTACGTGACCTGACTTTATTTGATATTGATTTTTGTTATTTGAGATATCCAAAATAAGTATTATGCAAAACAAGTTTAATTTTACTACTGCTTTTGGGAATGTTTTTATTATAAACCACAAACCGCTTTACAACACAACTCCTGACATTTTATTACTTTCCATGCTTCCTATGTGACAAGGGATGAAAGATATAATTGAAATAATTTGCTTTGCACCCTTTTTTGCATGTGTTGCATAATAATTTACTTTTACCTAACACGTAGAAAAGGGGATAAAACTCCCTTCTTCAAGTTGGATTTTTACATAATTGCAGAGTTAAATTAGTTTTTAATAGTTGTCAATTATTTCAATTTTAAAATGCAACTGAAATTGTACTAGACCAAAAGTAATGCATGTATATCACCTAAAAAGGTTTTTTATTTATGTCAAAGACATGTTGACAGTGAGCACCTTGATAAAGGCTTTATGGCGAGATTGAGGGTGATGCACAATTCCTCACAGTAAAGAATTAGGACTGAATTGAGCCGTAGAGATTTGCATCTAAATGGGTCAATTATTGGGAGGATGCAACTCCCACTTCTGTTGGGCTTTTCTCTTACTTTGGTGTTTAGTCGTCAATCAGCTAATATGTTCCAGTATAATACATGTTTAAATTAAAAAAGTCTTTAAACCTTTATTTTTATTTAATAGAATTTGTATTAGTATAACGAAATGCGATCACCCACTTTCCCATACAAATGTATATTGCAAAAAAACTCCATTTATTAATGTTAACGAAATCAGGAAATTCATTCATACTTAATCATGTACTGAATAATGTAAAAAATAGACTTTTGTATAAACACCACTTTGTTATGATTAATTTAATACACAAACATATATTTCGGCCACCACGTTGTGGGGATACATGTTTTGAAATGCATTCCAACCTTTCCTACTCTGAATGATAATGGTTGACTACGGTTTGCAGTAACAAAACTTCTTAATTAAAATTGTTTCGTCTGAGATTTGGTTTAACATATGTGTTTATTTACAGGGTCCCTAAAGAGCCACTCCCCCCAATTTATTTTAATTTTAAGGTACATAAAACGAGATTATCTAATGGTAAAGTCAAATGAGGACTTTCTCAAAAGATAATTTTGTAAATTGTAACGGTTAAAATATAGCAGGGGGAAGAGACTGTTGAGGCATGTTCCATTACGTTGAATTACACTGTGAAAATATCAGTTTCTGTCAAAGTTAGAATTGAAACAAGCTCAATGTTTAGAGGTTTCCCTTATTAACGAACAAAATACGTAAAACAATTACATAAACACCACTATAAAACAAGACTATAATAAAACTAAGACGCAATCAGCCACTTATTTACGTTAGCAAAGTCCAACAATAAAGCATCTCGTTCCTCAACACCTCGTAAAATATAAAAGAGCAACCAGAGTTTTTCAACATCAATAAAGGCTATTAGATCCTTTACAAATGAACTTACTTAGTCCTTTGTTTTTCCAATCTGTAAATGTTTAAAGGTTAAGGATTTAAAGGAACATTATTTTAAGGTAAATGTTTTTTGTGATATTTTAAATGCATAGGTGTAACGTTGGTGTCTCATATTCCTTGAAATATAAGGATATATTATGTAAGTCATTGCAATCCCCCCCCCCCAACCAATCATATCACTATTTTATCCTACCCTACCTTGTTTCAGAAAAACTGACACGATATTGAATATTATGAAATGTTACTTATATATTACTGTGTATATATTTCTATATTATAGAGTTTTGTGTATTCAATTTTTAATAATAGTGTATATTATGTAGACTTTTTTGTACTTACTCAATATTAATTACAAGTTAAACTATTTTAAATACATATTATATGAATAACATCATAACTAAATGGTTTTTGATTAATGCTTGTCACATTTTTTAAAATTTACATTACACTCCTCCTTTCCACAACCATTAAGTAAATTATTTAATAAAAAAATAACATAAAGTATAAAAAGTATTAATTGACATAAAACATATAAAGTAAATGTTGGCAATACTAACATATACACCTTATTCATAAATTGAAATACGAGCTTTGACCAGTAAGTTGTGAAAAATTATATCATGGACAGTTTTGGATAGAGTAATATTACAAATTTAAAATATGTTTTTTACTAAAAAACATATAAAACATGTAAAAGATTACATTGCTTTAAAAATAAGGGCAAAACTTGGAGTATGCCTTACCATACTACTTAAAAGAAGTTTGTGGTTAGTCACAGCATGCAATACTGAAGTTAAAAATAATTCGGATAAATAATACCGGGAAGCCCATTTTTATACATGATGGAATAAAACTTATATGATACCTCAAATTATTTGATTTAATTTTTGTAAAATAAGGCATGGGAATATAAAAAATATTTACTTAAATTTGAGTATTTACCTAAAAAACAATTGAACTTTAAATTTCTAATGTGAAGTAGTAGGTTATAATGTACTTGAATAGAAGTTAGTAGGAATCTTAGACGGAAGTTTCAGAGTTACACTAATACTCGGGAGCTTGTTGAGAAAATGAGGAATCTGCGTTTGGAACAAATCCCTTCATCTTTTGTTTTCAAAATGTTTGTTTAAATCATTGGGTGAACAATATAAATCTCCATACAATTACAGTGTGTGTAAAAAATATGCTAAAATGTATACAAAATTATGTAAATGACTTGTAAAAAACTTTATTTAGTTTTTTATCTCCATCTTTTCAACTTATTGTATTACAATTTGAAATTCTAACAGAAGTAAAAACAACTTCAACAAACGATGAATATTCAAGGGTGACTCTTAATAGCGTGAAAGTTGGAAGCCATCATAACGGAACATTTACATATAAAACAATTCCAACAATAGATGCAAATTTATCTCTCATTGGAGCAGTTGTTTGTTTATTTGAATTGTTTTTTTTTATGTGGCCCCTAATATAAACTTATTGTGTTTTAGAGAATTACTGATATAAACTTTTAGAAATTAGTAATTATTATTAATTTATAGCAACATAATTATTACAGGCAATGAAGGAATTTAATGACGATACAAATAACTTCAACACATTCATGTTGTATGGTCCTGTAAACTACTCCTCAGAGTTTTTAAGTAAAATAAAATAATTTGTTTGCTCTTCACACTATGCTAATAGTTGAATACACTTTAATTTCAAATTCTAAACAAATATAAAATAAAAAATAAATATTCATTTTTAAATTGTGATGAAATTTACAGGTAGAACAATTTTACTTTCTTAATCAATAAATCATATGTTGTTAAACACACCAATAAGAAACATTTAGTTTATGTTACATTATTTAGTTTAGTAAATAATTTAGTTCAGCAACGATAACGTTCAATATTTAATTTCATAATTTTCAATTTTGTACGATAAATGCAATTAATAATATAAATTTTATGAATAAACAAAAAGTGTTATTATAATTTATTACTATACCTAAATTTGTAGCCATAAATTTTTTAATGATTTTTAATTTTATTTACAGATATATTTCCACAATACGGACCTTAAAACTATATTTTTTATGATAGAAAATATTTATGAATAAAAAATCTTATTTAATAATAATTATGAAAAACCCCACGGAATAAAAAATCATTTCTTTAAGAATAACAATTATATTATTTAATAATGTTAAATATAGACAATTTTAATGTTTTTAAGTGATTCTTATAAAGGAGGCCCAATACGGGTTTCCGATCACAAAGCAATAACTAGTAGCAGTAACTAACGGACTTGTTTACTTTCTGTGGACGTCGGAAGCAAACAATAATATCTTGAGAAACAATAACAGTTCTTCACAACCATTGAAACCTTTTTTCGTAACGTTTGTTAGAACAAATATTATTGTGTTTTTGCGTTCTCCTACTTAATATTAAATTTTTGATTTATTACAAAATATTTTTTTACCATTTTTTTTAGGTAATATAGTATCTATATTTACTCACACTATTAATTACGTATGCCATGATTTTTATGAGAAACTGAGTTTTTTTTCAATTTTGTACTAAAACTATTAATGTTGAAATATTGTGTTTTTTATATGTAAAAAATTATGCAGACAAAATGCAAACACTTTTCTTTATAACTTGTGGAAGATAAAAATAGTAAAATTTGTTTGTAAATTGATTGTCAAGGTATATAATAGAAATAGAAGTAATATACTATAGTAAAATATCTTATGGAATGTAAAAATGTAGAAAATTCTCAAATATGATGCTAAACAAACATTTGATGCTACTAGTAATGAAACATATTCAATCAGAATTGAATTTATTCATAGATTTCATAATATGTTTTTTAAAATGCCATATTCATAACAATTGATTGTATTTTGTGAATAGTCTTAATAAGAGAAATTCGTTATTGACAAAAGGAAATATCTGGAATGATGTTTTTTTATTAATATTTTAATATAACAAAAAGTCCAGTATTAATTCAAAAAAGTAGTGCCTTATATGATAAATTAAACTGTCTATGACGTCAGTTTCCGGTTGTTACATCTCTGCCAATTTCACGCATTTTGATCTCACCTCAGCCAAATCTCCAATTTCCTGTCACTCGACTTAAAAATGTTTGAGACATAAGATTGAAAAACTGCTTAAAATTATATTAAATAATATTTATAGACACTAACATTGTGTAAACTTTAAATTACTTGAGAAGACCATCAATGTGTATTTTGTCATAAAAAATTGACTTCCCAATTAGATTTTAACACGAGTGTTGATATATTAAAAATTAATTTTATTCAATTGTTTTAATTTAATTCGATCTTGGGTTTTAAAGTTTTTTGTGTGTTTCTTAAAAAATACCGAGAAAATTTCAGTGCATATTTAATATATTTTAAATTAAATAATCAAGTTTGTAAACTCTTTCTGTGTTGTTTATAATGCTTACATATTGACGGTACTATTTCATAATAAATAGTGTATTTTAGAACATATAATTATGAGTAACAGGTTCAGCAAGCTCGATAAGTTTTAATTTACTTTTGTAAATTAAAACCAATTTACTTTTAAATTATGACCTGTCTGTAAATAGCTTATACACAGGTTATTAAGTTTACTCCACCAATAAAATACAGCTTTTTACTTTATTTTGTAGTTAACACTTTTGTACTTACACTAGTAGTTAACTTTAGTAGTAGTTAACTTTTGTAGTTAACAGCTGTTTTAAAAACAATTCTTCAAAGTAGCATTATTTTACATTGTTAATCTTTCATTGGTATTTCATTACCAAAAATACTCACCATAGATGAAAATCGGTTCAATCAATAATCTAAGATTATTAAAATGTTTCCCGTATTACGTAGAACATGCAATCAAAAATGAACAAGAAACATTGGAAGTTTAACAAGAAACACAAAAACCAAAATAAAATGGATTATTCTAAAGCTAGATCTAAGAGTAATTAAATAAAAAACAAATAGTGGAAACTAAAAGAAAGTATAAAATTAAAATAAAATAGTAAATAAGAACGATAAAATATGATTTTATATTGAAATAATGGATCGCGAGAACATTTCTCATTATCCATCATTTCAATAGTCAATTATTTTCTATTATTTACTAATGATTCATATTATTGAATAGAATGTCTTTTTGTTGAATAATAAACATATGTAATAATATAATATGTAGGTTTTCATATGGTAAACAAAAAGATAAGAAATGTCCTCTACCACATCCAAGAGAACATTTAACTCTTCCTGATTTAACGTCGCATTTAATCTTCAAAATTGTCATTGACTATAAAACATTTCAAGTCATTATTTTAATGGGTCGTTTCCAACTTTCAAGAGCAGTTCCCAATAGATAAGAGACCAAACTATTAGCCATTAGGTTCCAACCATAATTAAGTGGTTTTCGTGAATAATACCTGTACAAAATGACTATTGAAGAGTTAGTGTTTTGAAGGTTTACAGTAATAAATCGTTTTATTGTAAATACATTTTTCTTTCCCAAAATGATTGGTGTGGTTTCATAGGTATGATTATATGAAAAACTTATTATAAGACGTAGAAAAATATGGTTGACAGCTCTAAGTTTGTTGGCTTAATTAGTTTCATCACTCAGTCTTATAGAATAGGGTTGTCATTATTGTCGATTAATTGTGCAGTAACTTCTAAATTTCTATGGCCCGGATGGAATCCAGATTATTTTTTTCTGTGCGGGTATATGTAAAAAACGTATATTCTCTGCCGATCCGTGATTTTGCTCATTTAAAGAAAAGGATTTATGAGGCAACATCATTGATTAGTGGAGACATGCTTCACAGCACATGGACCGAGATTGACCATAGATTTTATGATTGTGGGAGCTATCGGTGGTAGAAACATTGGAAAGTAAAAATGTATAATTGTAAAATTGTTTTAATGAGGGTTAAAATAATTGTTTTTAATGTACTTTATACGGTTTTTTATTAAATGTTAATAACTGCACCATTCATATGGAGAAACCCTATATCATTTATGAATCAAGAAGTTTTTGTTCTTGAAATACAATATTATTTCATTTGTCTGCCTTTAAAACAAGATAACCGATTTATTTAAGTAGACAAATTACGATCAATTAAGTTCTGCATTCCTACAACACCATAAGAAAATTAAACACATTATGCGTCTTATCTGTTTGACATTCTTGCTCATTTTACATTAAAGTAATTTCTCAGCATTCATTTTTAGTTTTATTACGGTACGAAAAAAAATTTTTAGTTGCTTAAGCGAAGGAAAGTATTTAATATACAATGTTCTTTGCAAAGCAGTAAGGAAGAATCTTCTAGCAATTACTTAATACTCTTCCAAGAACCAGTAAAATGAAGCCTTCAAAATCCCTTTCAGAGAAAGCTATTGGGATTGGAAACACTTTCCTTAAATTTTCGTCTGCATTCATTCTCTATTGAACAGCTGACTTGACAATACATACTGATTAATTACTGTAAACACAATAGTTTAATTAAAATTACAGGCACGTAACGTATTATGTACATGTGTTAACTAACTGTTGAAGATAGCTAAGTTTTTAAAGATTCATTTATGAATCAATGCATTGTATATAGTAAGAAGGATCCAAAAGAGATTTTTTCATTTTATAGTTTTTTTCTTTTACATTTATATTAATACATTACTTGTTGAAACAAAACGTTTAATTTTATTCGTATTTGAAGAAAAATTGTCATATTTACTTACAAACGTTTAAAATAACGAAGGAATTTTTTAAATCACTAGGCTCAATGGATTGTTTGGATGTGCAAAAAAGTTTTAACTTTTTAATAAATTTTGATCGGTTATAAAACGTTAAAAAAGAAAGGTGCAAGCTTTTTTTATTATATAATTTTAACTTTAAGTAAGTTTTTTATTACATATAGGCCTGATGCAGTTTCAAAGCCTAGTTCAAGATTTGAACAAAACCATATACAAAGAAAACTTTAATAGCCTGAAAACCGCGGCTGACTCTATAAATCAAACGGGAGCCAGTGCAATGTCTGTTCACGGGAGCCGCTTGAATGTTGACGCTGGCTCATAACAGGTGGAGACTGCTGGGATGTTTTATAGGATTCATAACGCTCCGCACCGTTATCATGCAGGGGCTTCATTGGGCGGACGGTGCTCCATCACTAGAGTCAGCCTACTTCATTAACCCTCCATCGAAACTAAACTTTACTTATCTTTTTATTTAGATACAGTTTATAAAACAACTGTATGATTTTCGGTGTGTTATTTTGAGGCAAACATGAAAGAAGGTTGTCATTAATGTGGTGAATCACATGAGAAGAGTAGCTTTACTAAGAAAGACTCCCAATTTCATTTTTCGTGATTGATAATTAATCTTCCAATGAATGGAGGAATATTCCGGTTTTGGGCTTAAGTGGCTACTCAAGGTGGAAGAGGTTAAATCAAAAGTCAAGCTCACTCAACCACTCAGTTAATATATTTACATGGTTTTTGTATTACAGTACATATTTAATATATTACAGAGCATAAGTAGAAGGGATTTGCCGGTTCTGGCGCAGGTCAAGGTCAGCGGTTGTAACTGTTGTAACGTTGTAACTGTTGTAGGGATTGCAGCGGCTGGGGGTGAGGGAGGGATGGGGAGGTGAGGGAGGGATGGGGAGACGAGGGAGGCATTTAAGGAAGGGATGAGGTATTGGGAGCTCATTTGTTTGTGGGATTTTGACGAGGAAGGATGTAGGGGTTAGAGTTTAAGAACAAAATTGACCAGTGGCGAGGGTGGGATTCGAACCCGGCCCGCCGGCGTGTGAAGCCGGCGCCTTACCCCTGCGCCACCGAGGTAGTTGTCGGGAGGCGGTGGAAATGTGTCAGATAGTCTGTGGCGACGGCCGGCGTAAGGGTTCGCGGTTTGGCCACCAGAGTGTACTAGGGCCGCGTCTAGTTCTCACTTTATCCAACAGATTGCAGCAGTGGGTGGCCGCACATAGTTTACCTTAAATCCGACAGAGTGTAGCTCAGTCAGAAATGTCCCGTGCACGATGAAGTAGGTTTACAATTGGCAATTGTACAGGTAAATCTTGTATCGCAGCAATAAGTACAATAGTAGACGGTTGTAAAGTGTATCACTTGCAGGTGTGCAGGAAATGTCCCGTGCACGACCGAGTGGAATTACAATTGCCGATTGTAAATGTGTCAGATAGGCACATAAGTAACTTTCCGTGGATAAGCAAGTGGGGGCTACAACTGTCGATTGAACAGGTAAATCTTGTATTGTAGCAATAACTGTAATAGTAGACGGATGCAAAGTGTATCGCCTGCAGGTGTGCAAGAAATGTCCCGTGCACGATGAAGTAGGATTACAATTGGCAATTGTACAGGTAAATCATTTATTGTAGCAATAAGTATATTAGTAGACGGTTGTAAAGTGCATCACTTGCAGGCGTGCAGGAAATGTCCCGTGCACAAATAAGTGGGATTACAATTAACGATTGTAAATGTGTCAGATAGTCTGTGGCGACGGCTGGCGTAAGGGTTCGCGGTTTGTCCACCAGGGTGTACTAGGGCCGCGTCTAGTTCTCACTTTATCCAACAGGGTGTAGCACGTGTGGCTGCACCTAGTTTACCTTATATCCGACAGGGTGTGGCACTGGGTGGAAAAATACGGGAAAAGGATGCAGGGGTGCCAATCCCCAGGTAAACCCCAACATATCCCCATGAATTCCCTAAATTTCCCCGCGGTGTTACCAACTTATTTTATCCACTATAAAAAAAAAATGAAATGCTGGGGGTTATACTACAAAAAGTGCGTAAAACCCAAAAATGTTGGCTACACAGAATATAAAATTAATGGCTAGAAGCTGTTGAAACTGTAAGAGAAATGTCCCGTGGATGAGTAGTATTAGTTACATTTGGCGATTGTACAGGTGATTACACTGTGTATCTAGAGGTTTATATTAATTAAGACTTTTAGTAGTCTTATAGTTTAAGATTAAAGAGCAGAATAAAACATCTTAAATTAATAGAAGGAGGAGCGGTCATACAAACCAGACAATAACGTGAATAAGAATAGTCGGGCAGGATCGTCAACAGGTGTAACAAAATCGAAATGTCGATACTTTACCATGTCAGTTAAGACAGCCTGTAAAATAATATCAGTAGAACAAATGTTGCAAAGGTCAGGTCTTGCACCATACAACTGGTGAAAACTGAAGTGTTTCTTAAGCTTATAGTGGGATTCACGAAAATAGTCCGATGAGAGTCAAAACATTGTTGCCAAATTTATTCTGAAACACATGTTTACACTGTATTTCACATGGCAAACTTAACAAAAATGACAACATTGCAGGGCGAGAGGGGGTGAGGGGGAACACAGCTGTTAAAATTTCCATCGGACTATTTTCGTGCATCTTACTATAGCCAATGTAGTACGCGGTCTGGAAACTGTGGTGTTAAATTATTTTAAACCATTAGGTAAAATCGTTATCCTATGAAAAGAAAACAAAATATTACCCATGAGCATTACAGACACAGTGACGGACAGAAAGAGAGAGAAAGAGAGAGATGGAGACAGACAAAGGGAGAGAAATTTGGATGACGCCGATTTTAAATTCTGCTATGCATACAAAGTAAAAATAACCGAACATTTTAAGATTCTAATCAATGTATAGACAAAACACAAATTTTATTAATAAAAATAGATTGTTGCGGGAAACTCAAGTAAAATATAACGCAAGAGAGAATGTAAGTTATTTATAATGATTATACAATAAAATAATTATACATTAAGTGATAAACAGAAAATAGAGCGAATTTTTCTTTTGCCCAGCCAATTTACTAACGTCACGACAGAGTTGTTAAGAATATGCAGATGCATCACAAGTTACTTTTTGTTGACATCCTTTGATTAAATGGTCAACATATCCTGATATCGCTTATAGTAATTTGTAGTAAGTATTTATTTCAAATAGTTAATTAGATTCTTAATGAATGGTGGGGATTTAACTTTTTTACTGATGAGATTCCCTACACCTAATAGATACTAAAAACCCTTTTGCGATTCAAGGTTTATATTTAGTGATTTTACATGAATAGTTGATTGGTTTGGTTGCTGCGTGTATTGCTTTATTTAAAATGTTAACAGATTAATCAGCTGCTTCGTTAGAATCAGTGCAATTAGTAATTGTATCCGAATTTTGCAAAAATAAAATATAACTTTTTTTCCTTATCTATAAAAAAATTGGAGGTTTGAGGACAAGGATTTACATGCTGTGCCGTTGTCACAAGATACCAATTTTTGCCCTATACAAAACATTGAGGTAACGTTCCGCAAGTGGTGTTCTGTTATCCACAATAATGTATAATTTGGTGTCTTCTATAACAACCAATGCATTTGGTCCCTCAACCGAGGTTCATAATACCGCTCAAAGTCATGAAAAACAGTTCCAGGTCTTGGGGACGGCCTCTGATAAACAAGAAGGAACGTGAACGATCGCAATGAAGCAATAAAAAAAACTTTATACCCATCCAAAGTGCTTTACTGTACAAATTATATTTGCATACATTATTTAAATATTTGCTAGGTACATATACTTATACCACCTTAATATTTTTATATAATACAATTTTTGCGCACTTGAAGCCGCAGTCATACGGCTGTCGGCTTGGTTCTCAAAAACCCAATTAGCTAGAAACTTAAAACAAAAATTTTACGAGCAACTCAAATTTAATATACAATGTATCTGACAGCTTATTATTCATTATTTTACAAACACACTAAGAACAAAGCAATAATCATATTGAATTCACGCGTAAAACTTATACTACAGTTGGACTTTAACATATATATGTATATGTATACAATTTAAATCATGTAAAATGAAACTTTTAGTATTAAATGACGTGATACATGTATGTTATGGTATAAGAGTTGTATTATTATAATATACTAGCGGCTCATAGGGGCAAAAGCCCCTAATCATAAAATTAAAATAGCATGAACTATAGCGTATTACCATTTCTTCCACAACGAAGGTTTCCAGAAAATTTAATTTTAATTTGAGGTATATAATATTTTAACAATACCGTTAGAACAGACCATTCGCCCCCAAGTACTCTTATCAATCCTGTACTATTAGGTCACCCGTTTGCAAATGCTCTATTTTGTCTGTTGTTAAACTCATATCGATCTATGGAAAATAAGTTTTGAAAGAAATTGTAGTCCCTTAATTGAGCTGTGACTGCTTTTTAATATAACATAGAAATAAATATAAATATAAATATATATATAAAAAAATTGATTTTTTAGCTCCTGTCAGTTTTTAATTTTTATGTTTTAGTCACAAAATTTAAACACAGTACCTCAAAGTGCATCTTCACTTGCTGTGAATATTCATCCCTCCTAATCAAAACTCTTAATTTTGTGTTAACAAAGAAGATTTTTTTAAAATCACTACATGGAGAATCTTTAAGGAGAACCTTTCAGAAAAAAATCATTCTTATACTTGTTGTAAAGTTTATCTGCTGTATTTCCTCTAGTATGTAGGACAAACGTCTTTAATTTTAACTCGTCTGCTATAATCCTACAATCTATAAAATGACTAAAAGGTTTCTCGGAAAATTCATCTAACAGAATACCAAAACTTCACTGATACATTTTAAGTATCAATTAATGTGGCATCGTCATTCAATATGATTGACGAAAAGTGTCAATTGATCATACATTTGACATTTTTCGTCAATAAAACCAAAACAATGAAAATAATGTAGGTGTTTCTTTAACCATAATTCATCGCCCATTGCATCTCTATCAACGATCAGAAAGCATTTTATGATTTGCATACATGCTCAGTTTTTTAACAATTTAAATTATAGTAACAACAGTAAAATCAGCAGTCAATTTTTAATAGTATGTAAGGTTGAAATAGCATTCAACTCCAAAAAGCATTCAACCAAAAATTCAACTCCTAGTAGAATTTAAATAGCTCAAAGCAACAAAACGCCTTATTATAGTATTATCACTCTAGGGTAAATTTTTATCATTTGGCTATGAACAATTCTTTACTAAATTTTATCATCTGCCTCTCGTTTTAAAATAAAACCAAAACATATATTTCAATGTACACAAAGAAGCTATTTTTCGAATCCCCATGCTAGTCTTAAGGAGGGCGTTGCACTATATTTCTCATTTCCTTGTAACTTTATGGATACGCTTTATGGGACCGAAACCTTTAATTTCAAACTCCCACCATCTTTCTGCGATTTGCAAAACGCTCACAATTTTGCTCAAGAAATTTCGTTTACAGAATTATATATATATATATATATATATATATATATATATATATATATATATATATATATATATATAGATTGCTTCTCTTGGTGTGAATTATTATGTTATCTTCAATCTATGTTATCATCTCTGTCTCATTTTGAAATTAAACCATAACACATGTTTTAATGCATACAAAGCAGACGTTTTTTAAATCCCCATGCTATTCTTATGGAGGACGTTTTACGTGATTTCTCATTTCCTGTTAACATTATGGACCTGCCGATAGTTTTCCCTCGTGCATGGGACCGAGACCTTTAATTTGAGACCCCTTCCATCTTTCTGCGATCTGTATGACGCTCACAATTTTGCTCAAGAAATATCGCTTACAGAATTATATATATATATAGATTAATCATACTCAAATTACTATAAAACAATGTAAGTACAGTAATAATTTTATGTATAAAAAATTTTTGAAAATATGTTTAAATTATCATGTATAAAAGCATAAAAATTCCTTAATACCAGTGAAACATGCTTTTATGATATTTGTAATGGTGAAACCTACTTTAAATCAAGTTAAACTCTTAAAATAGTGCCCTCATCATTAGTGACATCTTATCAGTTTTTCTTCGAAACCCGGTTTTAAACTTATTAACTGACTTGAAAAGTATGTAATGTATGTGTGTCAGTGCTACAATTACGAATTTCATTTTCATTTAAGGTTTCATTTAAATTCACGATTAACACTATTATAAACTGCGATAAGTAAGAACCATCATTAATAAGAAAAAATTCAACCGTTTGTCTACAGTGAATGCGTGTAACGATAGCTCCGTTGCACCGCCGGTCGGTCATTTTTGTGGTGTTGGACGTGTTTTGTGTCTACATTTGGAATAACGCTTTTAATCATTCATTGGAAATAAGACAATTGTTTTAATGTATAAATAACATTTGAAATCAATGTTTTATTTTAAATTTATCTACTGTATTTTTTCCTACTTCTCCATAGCTACATTACTTTTAATCTTAACTGTGATTTTTATACAATCTTATTGTAGCCTAATAATTATGGGGAGCAGATTACTTTTGATTTCCCTTATCTCCAACATGTTAACATATGTTCTTTTTTTCACAAACTATTAAAGATAAATGGTTGTAATTTTTTTTTATATTGACTTTAATTTCTAAGCCATCTTTAGGCCAGAGGATCTTTTATGTAATTTCGTTTTGTATTGATAATGTTCTATTTATTAAATATCATAAATGGTTGATTTAAAAACATTAAAAAACTATAAATGTTTTGCGAGTCATACTTTCGAAAACCCTCTGGTCTAAAGTGTTATGTCATCCTAGTGGTGCGTGAAAAATTTCACTTTTGTAATACAAACGGTTACGAAGTTAAAGGTATACTTACGTTGGGTTAGGTAAGGTAAATATCAAATTGTATCAATTCCACTCCATGCCCACTTTTTAATTTTTGCCATAAACCCTATGAGGGCAAGTCTTTAGGTTTGCCGCTATATTAGTGCTATAAGCAAATAGCCTATTTGTTAAGCCTTACCTAGTGAATGTACATACCGAATTTCACCGAATTACGTTAATAAATATGTGAGATAGAGGGTTTTGTTAATTCCTCATAACAAGAACAACATGGAATATATTTGTTTGTTATTTTTCTCTGTAACCTGTTAACCCAAACTAAAAATTTTAAAACAAGATTGATTTTTTAAACATTTTAAAATGGTTTTAGTTAAAAGAAAACAAATTTCTTTAGTTTTAAAAGTTGAGATTTGAAAATGCCAAAAATTCATTTGAAACCTCATAAAACCTTGTTCCCATAACCCGATCATGCTGCTTCACGAATTTATGAAAATAGAGCTGGTCTTACACCTCCATATCAATTTAATAAGAATTGTTGGTTTTCGTGTTATCAGTACCAAGGACACATGCATATAGATATATATAAATATATGAAAATGAACAAATGGTGTTCACAGGTTTTTAAACTAAAATGAACCCGTACGAACGCTGCTACCAAGATAATAGAGACCCAAATTAGACAAACATTACTAAGTTATTGGTAATAAAAATAGTTGGTTTTAATTCACTTTTGTTATAGTGTCATAGTAATCAAGCTATTAAATCTACACCTGACTCTTCGCAGATAACAGCTGTCACAAAACTGCTTAAAATGAACACTCCTTTATTTTTGTTTACTTTTAGTTGTTATTTCGTTGAAATAGCAACCCATAAGACCAATGTTAAAAATAACAAGTTTTTAAACTTAAATTTAGAGCAAATTCGATTTTTCCCTGGGATTGAGGCTGTTTCTAAGCTTATCTTTTGAGCAAAAACACTCTTAAATGCAAAGTTTAAACAAAATCTATCCGCTAAATTTCGAAATCGTAGAACACACATCCTTCAGACATTGCTCGTAATATAGTATAGGTTCACTGCGTGATAGCCGGTGGTTCCATCACCGAGGCAGATGCATCACCCCACGTCCCCCATATGGACTGCACATAAGCGTAATACACACTCCTGCAGTGATCCGCGGTCAGCACCTGTCTTGGCTGTCTTTAAGCAAAAGTCATTGTTTTTAGTTTATGTTTTAAGAATTGAATGAGGGGCTTCCATTACATCTTTTGGTGTAAAAATACTTTTAAATATTTATATTGATCCACTTGCTCCACAATGCACAGCTGCAATCAGCAGACCACGGAACACCACAGAGGAATGAATTTTAAGCTCTGTTTGACTTGACCCAGAGGCGCTTTTAAAATAAATTGGAAAACACTTTGTTTTTTTTTTTTATATCCTATCCTATACTATAATACGAGGAATGTCTGAAGGGATGTGTGTTCCAGGATCTCGAAACCTAGCTGTTAGATTTTGCTTAAACTTTGCATTTAAGAGTGTTTTGGCCAAAAAATAAGTATAGAAACTGACTCAATCCCAGGAAAAATCGAATTTCGTCTAAATTTAAGTTTAAAAATTGTAATTTTTAACATTGGTCTTATGAGTTGCTATTTTGGTAACGAAATAACAACGAAATGTAAACAAAAATAAAGAAACATTAATGTTAAGCAATGTATCTAGAACAAACCAAGGTAGGTGACACCAACAGCTGATTGAAGCATTTTAAAGTATCTCCTGCACCTTTGACGTCATGTTCTTTATCTTGATACATGATTGGTTTGCTTTGAATATTTTGATGTCATCGATTTTGTTGTTGTTTTTGTTGATGTCACCTACCTCCTTCTCATTCTAGATTTCTTGAATGTTAAGCAGACTTTTTGAAACAGCTGTTAACTGTGAAGAGGTATAATTGGTTTTGGTGGAAATATTAAAACTGAATTAAAACCAACGAGCAAGGCTCGGTTAACCTGGTACTATATATTTATACAAAGTATATAGTGGTCAAACCAGTTTTTTATTTTAGCCAGGTTAGAGGCTGCCTGCTCAAATGCATCATCTCACATTATCCCAAGCGAAAGTAGAGCTGGATCACCAGCAAAAGGAAACAATTCACCATTAATATTTAATTTTGATTTGTTGTTTATGTATATTAGAAACAGCAAAGGTCCTAGGATACATCCCATTGGCAGGGAGCGGTTACCCAACGTATGCCACAAACTGGCAAATTTATCATTTTGAAATAAATTTAACTATGTCTAATTTTAATTTTAAATAAATTTTGGTATATACTTGGTATATATATATATATATATATATATATATATATATATAAATTTTGGTAATAAATAATAAAGAACTATTATTTGGTCAAAACAAATCTTTGCAGCAAACCAATGCACAAAATTCTAAAGTGTTTTAATCCAAAAGAAATATTTTAAAACAAATGTATCAAGTGAAAGATATAAAAATAGATAACCTAGCTATAATCAGCTAACCAGCTGATATCCTACATTTATCATGTTTTGAGATTTAGAAACAGATTATTCTGTTCGCATGATGTTCTATTTATGCAAATTTGTTTTTAATCAAATTAATTTAAACTAGTGGTGTGTAGGGGCAAAGGCCCCTAAAAATCAAATTGGTTTTGTCTCCAAAAAGAAGTTTAAATTTATCACCTTGCAGTATTAGGGATACTGTATTTTTCTCTAGCTGTAGTGTCAATGTACACGTTTGGGTTTTCTCATAAAATATTTCCTAATTTTGACGAAACTCTTTAGTGGTATCAAATCAGTAATTTACTAATAATGTATTCTGTATTAAAATACAGTAGTCTATTTTGTTGAAAAAAATTATTGCACTATTAAGCTTCCAAACATGGTAAAAGGTATTATACTACCTTATTTGATTAAGGTTGAAATAGTTTTAATTTTAAACATGTTTATGATGAGTCTGTAACTCAAATAAATAAAATAGGTCAATACAACATAAGCCCATTAATACTGCACACTCCTTCACCCTGGACCTATGTTCCCCCATTTCCCACAATGACCGTGACCCCATGCATCCCCGTGCTCCCGTTCACCTCTCCTGATCCGTGTTTCTAAACCCCCTATGCCCCGGGTTTGAGTATCCCCCATGCCTCTGTACCCCTTTGCCCCCTCACAACCCTCTGTCCTTCATTCTCTCTTGGCCACATGCCCGCAGTTCATACCCGTGGCCCCCACGCCTTCTATGTTCCTCATTCCTCCCAATGCCCCCCATGAACAACCAACTTCTGTGCCACCGACGCCACCAGTAGGCCCCACCCTTGTGCCCCCATTACCATGCATCCATACCCCCGTGCCCTATGTCCAACATTTCTCCTCATGCAACCTATAACCCCAGTGCCCCCGACAACCCTCGTGACTCGTGCCCCATTCCCCCGCACCCAGGTACTCCTGTGTCCACTTGCCCACCGTTCTTCCCCGTGGTCCCCATGCTCTCTACGCCCCACAAGCCTCTCCAGTGTCCCCATTTCCATCTGCCCCCCGTGCCTCGTGCCACCGACGCCCCTAGTGCCCATTGTGCCTTCCAACTCCCGCTCGCCATGTGCCTCCGGGCACCCTATGTTTCCGTACCGCCATGCCCAACGTTGCTCCCCGTGGTAACCGTGTCCCCCATGCCCATCTACCCCTTTTGCCACCGACGCCCCTAATGCTCCTTGTGTCCCCCTGTCTCCAGTGCCACCGACACCCTTCGTGCCCTTCATGCCCCCACATCCCGAACTCCCCTGCACTCCCTGTGGTTCCCTGCTGCCATCCCCGCCGTCCCTCCCCGCACCTCCGTGTCCTCGTGTGCCCCCCGCCATTTCCCCTATTCCTCCCATGTCTCCCCCGTGCCTCCATACCTCCTTACACTCCGTGCCACGATGTCCCTTATACATTGATTGTAGTCTATTTTGTCTGTTCATCAGTGAAGTAGAACACTATAATTAACCTAAAAAACTCCGCGTCTTTATGGATTAACGGGCGTTAATGATTCCCTACGACCTACGTAAAGGAAAAAGCAGAGAATGGATAAAACCAAACCAAAATATTCCTCATATGGAGATTATCAATTGTTAGTAGTTTACATATAATGATTCAGTCGAAAATAAATACTCAACATAAAGATTCAACTCTTCAACTTATCTATTAATAGCCAATATGAAGCAGTAATGTAATAACTAAACGTCATTCACTGAGTAAAGACAATTGACCATTATATCAACCATGCCACGTCTAATATAATTTTAACTTTTTTATTTTTTTATGCTGAATACTCCTATTTCCCTAATGACATAGATGGGATCACAGTAGAAGGGAATAGCCGGTCCTGGCGCAGGTCAAGGTCAGCGGTTGTAACTGTTGTAACGTTGTAACTGTTGTAGGGATTGCAGCGGCTGGGGGTGAGGGAGGGATGGGGAGGTGAGGGAGGGATGGGGAGACGAGGGAGGCATTTAAGGAAGGGATGAGGTATTGGGAGCTCATTTGTTTGTGGGATTTTGACGAGGAAGGATGTAGGGGTTAGAGTTTAAGAACAAAATTGACCAGTGGCGAGGGTGGGATTCGAACCCGGCCCGCCGGCGTGTGAAGCCGGCGCCTTACCCCTGCGCCACCGAGGTAGTTGTCGGGAGGCGGTGGAAATGTGTCAGATAGTCTGTGGCGACGGCCGGCGTAAGGGTTCGCGGTTTGGCCACCAGAGTGTACTAGGGCCGCGTCTAGTTCTCACTTTATCCAACAGATTGCAGCAGTGGGTGGCCGCACATAGTTTACCTTAAATCCGACAGAGTGTAGCTCAGTCAGAAATGTCCCGTGCACGATGAAGTAGGTTTACAATTGGCAATTGTACAGGTAAATCTTGTATCGCAGCAATAAGTACAATAGTAGACGGTTGTAAAGTGTATCACTTGCAGGTGTGCAGGAAATGTCCCGTGCACGACCGAGTGGAATTACAATTGTCGATTGTAAATGTGTCAGATAGGCACATAAGTAACTTTCCGTGGATAAGCAAGTGGGGGCTACAACTGTCGATTGAACAGGTAAATCTTGTATTGTAGCAATAACTGTAATAGTAGACGGATGCAAAGTGTATCGCCTGCAGGTGTGCAAGAAATGTCCCGTGCACGATGAAGTAGGATTACAATTGGCAATTGTACAGGTAAATCATTTATTGTAGCAATAAGTATATTAGTAGACGGTTGTAAAGTGCATTACTTGCAGGCGTGCAGGAAATGTCCCGTGCACAAATAAGTGGGATTACAATTAACGATTGTAAATGTATCAGATAGTCTGTGGCGACGGCTGGCGTAAGGGTTCGCGGTTTGTCCACCAGGGTGTACTAGGGCCGCGTCTAGTTCTCACTTTATCCAACAGGGTGTAGCACGTGTGGCTGCACCTAGTTTACCTTATATCCGACAGGGTGTGGCACTGGGTGGAAAAATACGGGAAAAGGATGCAGGGGTGCCAATCCCCAGGTAAACCCCAACATATCCCCATGAATTCCCTAAATTTCCCCGCGGTGTTACCAACTTATTTTATCCACTATAAAAAAAAAATGAAATGCTGGGGGTTATACTACAAAAAGTGCGTAAAACCCAAAAATGTTGGCTACACAGAATATAAAATTAATGGCTAGAAGCTGTTGAAACTGTAAGAGAAATGTCCCGTGGATGAGTAGTATTAGTTACATTTGGCGATTGTACAGGTGATTACACTGTGTATCTAGAGGTTTATATTAATTAAGACTTTTAGTAGTCTTATAGTTCAAGATTAAAGAGCAGAATAAAACATATGTTCAAGGAGGAGAGGTCATACAAACCAGACAATAACGTGAATAAGAATAGTCGGGCAGGATCGTCAACAGGTGTAACAAAATCGAAATGTCGATACTTTACCATGTCAGTTAAGACAGTCTGTAAAATAATATCAGTAGAACAAATGTTGCAAAGGTCAGGTCCTGCACCATACAACTGGTGAAAACTGAAGTGTTTCTTAAGCTAATCATTTATTGTAGCCGACCAAGTAAAATGACATCTTAAATTAATAGAAGGAGGAGCGGTCATACAAACCAGACAATAACGTGAATAAGAATAGTCGGGCAGGATCGTCAACAGGTGTAACAAAATCGAAATGTCGATACTTTACCATGTCAGTTAAGACAGCCTGTAAAATAATATCAGTAGAACAAATGTTGCAAAGGTCAGGTCTTGCACCATACAACTGGTGAAAACTGAAGTGTTTCTTAAGCTTATAGTGGGATTCACGAAAATAGTCCGATGAGAGTCAAAACATTGTTGCCAAATTTATTCTGAAACACATGTTTACACTGTATTTCACATGGCAAACTTAACAAAAATGACAACATTGCAGGGCGAGAGGGGGTGAGGGGGAACACAGCTGTTAAAATTTCCATCGGACTATTTTCGTGCATCTTATTATAGCCAATGTAGTACGCGGTCTGGAAACTGTGGTGTTAAATTATTTTAAACCATTAGGTAAAATCGTTATCCTATGAAAAGAAAACAAAATATTACCCATGAGCATTACAGACACAGTGACGGACAGAAAGAGAGAGAAAGAGAGAGATGGAGACAGACAAAGGGAGAGAAATTTGGATGACGCCGATTTTAAATTCTGCTATGCATACAAAGTAAAAATAACCGAACATTTTAAGATTCTAATCAATGTATAGACAAAACACAAATTTTATTAATAAAAATAGATTGTTGCGGGAAACTCAAGTAAAATATAACGCAAGAGAGAATGTAAGTTATTTATAATGATTATACAATAAAATAATTATACATTAAGTGATAAACAGAAAATAGAGCGAATTTTTCTTTTGCCCAGCCAATTTACTAACGTCACGACAGAGTTGTTAAGAATATGCAGATGCATCACAAGTTACTTTTTGTTGACATCCTTTGATTAAATGGTCAACATATCCTGATATCGCTTATAGTAATTTGTAGTAAGTATTTATTTCAAATAGTTAATTAGATTCTTAATGAATGGTGGGGATTTAACTTTTTTACTGATGAGATTCCCTACACCTAATAGATACTAAAAACCCTTTTGCGATTCAAGGTTTATATTTAGTGATTTTACATGAATAGTTGATTGGTTTGGTTGCTGCGTGTATTGCTTTATTTAAAATGTTAACAGATTAATCAGCTGCTTCGTTAGAATCAGTGCAATTAGTAATTGTATCCGAATTTTGCAAAAATAAAATATAACTTTTTTTCCTTATCTATAAAAAAATTGGAGGTTTGAGGACAAGGATTTACATGCTGTGCCGTTGTCACAAGATACCAATTTTTGCCCTATACAAAACATTGAGGTAACGTTCCGCAAGTGGTGTTCTGTTATCCACAATAATGTATAATTTGGTGTCTTCTATAACAACCAATGCATTTGGTCCCTCAACCGAGGTTCATAATACCGCTCAAAGTCATGAAAAACAGTTCCAGGTCTTGGGGACGGCCTCTGATAAACAAGAAGGAACGTGAACGATCGCAATGAAGCAATAAAAAAACTTTATACCCATCCAAAGTGCTTTACTGTACAAATTATATTTGCATACATTATTTAAATATTTGCTAGGTACATATACTTATACCACCTTAATATTTTTATATAATACAATTTTTGCGCACTTGAAGCCGCAGTCATACGGCTGTCGGCTTGGTTCTCAAAAACCCAATTAGCTAGAAACTTAAAACAAAAATTTTACGAGCAACTCAAATTTAATATACAATGTATCTGACAGCTTATTATTCATTATTTTACAAACACACTAAGAACAAAGCAATAATCATATTGAATTCACGCGTAAAACTTATACTACAGTTGGACTTTAACATATATATGTATATGTATACAATTTAAATCATGTAAAATGAAACTTTTAGTATTAAATGACGTGATACATGAATGTTATGGTATAAGAGTTGTATTATTATAATATACTAGCGGCTCATAGGGGCAAAAGCCCCTAATCATAAAATTAAAATAGCATGAACTATAGCGTATTACCATTTCTTCCACAACGAAGGTTTCCAGAAAATTTAATTTTAATTTGAGGTATATAATATTTTAACAATACCGTTAGAACAGACCATTCGCCCCCAAGTACTCTTATCAATCCTGTACTATTAGGTCACCCGTTTGCAAATGCTCTATTTTGTCTGTTGTTAAACTCATATCGATCTATGGAAAATAAGTTTTGAAAGAAATTGTAGTCCCTTAATTGAGCTGTTACTGCTTTTTAATATAACATAGAAATAAATATAAATAAAAAAAATTGATTTTTTAGCTCCTGTCAGTTTTTTATTTTTATGTTTTAGTCACAAAATTTAAACACAGTACCTCAAAGTGCATCTTCACTTGCTGTGAATATTCATCCCTCCTAATCAAAACTCTTAATTTTGTGTTAACAAAGCAGATTTTTTTTAAAATCACTACATGGAGAATCTTTAAGGAGAACCTTTCAGAAAAAAATCATTCTTATACTTGTTGTAAAGTTTACCTGCTGTATTTCCTCTAGTATGTAGGACAAACGTCTTTAATTTTAACTCGTCTGCCATAATCCTACAATCTATAAAATGACTAAAAGGTTTCTCGGAAAATTCATCTAACAGAATACCAAAACTTCACTGATACATTTTAAGTATCAATTAATGTGGCATCGTCATTCAATATGATTGACGAAAAGTGTCAATTGATCATACATTTGACATTTTTCGTCAATAAAACCAAAACAATGGAAATAATGTAGGTGTTTCTTTAACCATAATTCATCGCCCATTGCATCTCTATCAACGATCAGAAAGCATTTTATGATTTGCATACATGCTCAGTTTTTTAACAATTTAAATTATAGTAACAACAGTAAAATCAGCAGTCAATTTATAATAGTATGTAAGGTTGAAATAGCATTCAACTCCAAAAAGCATTCAACCAAAAATTCAACTCCTAGTAGAATTTAAATAGCTCAAAGCAACAAAACGCCTTATTATAGTATTATCACTCTAGGGTAAATTTTTATCATTTGGCTATGAACAATTCTTTACTAAATTTTATCATCTGCCTCTCGTTTTAAAATAAAACCAAAACATATATTTCAATGTACACAAAGAAGCCATTTTTCGAATCCCCATGCTAGTCTTAAGGAGGGCGTTGCACTATATTTCTCATTTCCTTGTAACTTTATGGATACGCTTTATGGGACCGAAACCTTTAATTTCAAACTCCCACCATCTTTCTGCGATTTGCAAAACGCTCACAATTTTGCTCAAGAAATTTCGTTTACAGAATTATATATATATATATATATATATATATATATATATATATATATATATATATATATATATATATATATAGATTGCTTCTCTTGGTGTGAATTATTATGTTATCTTCAATCTATGTTATCATCTCTGTCTCATTTTGAAATTAAACCATAACACATGTTTTAATGCATACAAAGCAGACGTTTTTTAAATCCCCATGCTATTCTTATGGAGGACGTTTTACGTGATTTCTCATTTCCTGTTAACATTATGGACCTGCCGATAGTTTTCCCTCGTGCATGGGACCGAGACCTTTAATTTGAGACCCATTCCATCTTTCTGCGATCTGTATGACGCTCACAATTTTGCTCAAGAAATATCGCTTACAGAATTATATATATAGATTAATCATACTCAAATTACTATAAAACAATGTAAGTACAGTAATAATTTTATGTATAAAAAAATTTTGAAAATATGTTTAAATTATCATGTATAAAAGCATAAAAATTCCTTAATACCAGTGAAACATGCTTTTATGATATTTGTAATGGTGAAACCTACTTTAAATCAAGTTAAACTCTTAAAATAGTGCCCTCATCATTAGTGACATCTTATCAGTTTTTCTTCGAAACCCGGTTTTAAACTTATTAACTGACTTGAAAAGTATGTAATGTATGTGTGTCAGTGCTACAATTACGAATTTCATTTTCATTTAAGGTTTCATTTAAATTCACGATTAACACTATTATAAACTGCGATAAGTAAGAACCATCATTAATAAGAAAAAATTCAACCGTTTGTCTACAGTGAATGCGTGTAACGATAGCTCCGTTGCACCGCCGGTCGGTCATTTTTGTGGTGTTGGACGTGTTTTGTGTCTACATTTGGAATAACGCTTTTAATCATTCATTGGAAATAAGACAATTGTTTTAATGTATAAATAACATTTGAAATCAATGTTTTATTTTAAATTTATCTACTGTATTTTTTCCTACTTCTCCATAGCTACATTACTTTTAATCTTAACTGTGATTTTTATACAATCTTATTGTAGCCTAATAATTATGGGGAGCAGATTACTTTTGATTTCCCTTATCTCCAACATGTTAACATATGTTCTTTTTTTCACAAACTATTAAAGATAAATGGTTGTAATTTTTTTTTATATTGACTTTAATTTCTAAGCCATCTTTAGGCCAGAGGATCTTTTATGTAATTTCGTTTTGTATTGATAATGTTCTATTTATTAAATATCATAAATGGTTGATTTAAAAACATTAAAAAACTATAAATGTTTTGCGAGTCATACTTTCGAAAACCTTCTGGTCTAAAGTGTTATGTCATCCTAGTGGTGCGTGAAAAATTTCACGTTTGTAATACAAACGGTTACGAAGTTAAAGGTATACTTACGTTGGGTTAGGTAAGGTAAATATCAAATTGTATCAATTCCACTCCATGCCCACTTTTTAATTTTTGCCATAAACCCTATGAGGGCAAGTCTTTAGGTTTGCCGCTATATTAGTGCTATAAGCAAATAGCCTATTTGTTAAGCCTTACCTAGTGAATGTACATACCGAATTTCACCGAATTACGTTAATAAATATGTGAGATAGAGGGTTTTGTTAATTCCTCATAACAAGAACAACATGGAAAATATTTGTTTGTTATTTTTCTCTGTAACCTGTTAACCCAAACTAAAAATTTTAAAACAAGATTGATTTTTTAAACATTTTAAAATGGTTTTAGTTAAAAGAAAACAAATTTCTTTAGTTTTAAAAGTTGAGATTTGAAAATGCCAAAAATTCATTTGAAACCTCATAAAACCTTGTTCCCATAACCCGATCATGCTGCTTCACGAATTTATGAAAATAGAGCTGGTCTTACACCTCCATATCAATTTAATAAGAATTGTTGGTTTTCGTGTTATCAGTACCAAGGACACATGCATATAGATATATATAAATATATGAAAATGAACAAATGGTGTTCACAGGTTTTTAAACTAAAATGAACCCCGTACGAACGCTGCTACCAAGATAATAGAGACCCAAATTAGACAAACATTACTAAGTTATTGGTAATAAAAATAGTTGGTTTTAATTCACTTTTGTTATAGTGTCATAGTAATCAAGCTATTAAATCTACACCTGACTCTTCGCAGATAACAGCTGTCACAAAACTGCTTAAAATGAACACTCCTTTATTTTTGTTTACTTTTAGTTGTTATTTCGTTAAAATAGCAACCCATAAGACCAAAGTTAAAAATAACAAGTTTTTAAACTTAAATTTAGAGCAAATTCGATTTTTCCCTGGGATTGAGGCTGTTTCTAAGCTTATCTTTTGAGCAAAAACACTCTTAAATGCAAAGTTTAAACAAAATCTATCCGCTAAATTTCGAAATCGTAGAACACACATCCCTTCAGACATTGCTCGTAATATAGTATAGGTTCACTGCGTGATAGCCGGTGGTTCCATCACCGAGGCAGATGCATCACCCCACGTCCCCCATATGGACTGCACATAAGCGTAATACACACTCCTGCAGTGATCCGCGGTCAGCACCTGTCTTGGCTGTCTTTAAGCAAAAGTCATTGTTTTTAGTTTATGTTTTAAGAATTGAATGAGGGGCTTCCATTACATCTTTTGGTGTAAAAATACTTTTAAATATTTATATTGATCCACTTGCTCCACAATGCCACAGCTGCAATCAGCAGACCACGGAACACCACAGAGGAATGAATTTTAAGCTCTGTTTGACTTGACCCAGAGGCGCTTTTAAAATAAATTGGAAAACACTTTGTTTTTTTTTATATATATATTTATACAAAGTATATAGTGGTCAAACCAGTTTTTTATTTTAGCCAGGTTAGAGGCTGCCTGCTCAAATGCATCATCTCACATTATCCCAAGCGAAAGTAGAGCTGGATCACCAGCAAAAGGAAACAATTCACCATTAATATTTAATTTTGATTTGTTGTTTATGTATATTAGAAACAGCAAAGGTCCTAGGATACATCCCATTGGCAGGGAGCGGTTACCCAACGTATGCCACAAACTGGCAAATTTATCATTTTGAAATAAATTTAACTATGTCTAATTTTAATTTTAAATAAATTTTGGTATATACTTGGTATATATATATATAAATTTTGGTAATAAATAATAAAGAACTATTATTTGGTCAAAACAAATCTTTGCAGCAAACCAATGCACAAAATTCTAAAGTGTTTTAATCCAAAAGAAATATTTTAAAATAAATGTATCAAGTGAAAGATATAAAAATAGATAACCTAGCTATAATCAGCTAACCAGCTGATATCCTACATTTATCATGTTTTGAGATTTAGAAACAGATTATTCTGTTCGCATGATGTTCTATTTATGCAAATTTGTTTTTAATCAAATTAATTTAAACTAGTGGTGTGTAGGGGCAAAGGCCCCTAAAAATCAAATTGGTTTTGTCTCCAAAAAGAAGTTTAAATTTATCACCTTGCAGTATTAGGGATACTGTATTTTTCTCTAGCTGTAGTGTCAATGTACACGTTTGGGTTTTCTCATAAAATATTTCCTAATTTTGACGAAACTCTTTAGTGGTATCAAATCAGTAATTTACTAATAATGTATTCTGTATTAAAATACAGTAGTCTATTTTGTTGAAAAAAATTATTGCACTATTAAGCTTCCAAACATGGTAAAAGGTATTATACTACCTTATTTGATTAAGGTTGAAATAGTTTTAATTTTAAACATGTTTATGATGAGTCTGTAACTCAAATAAATAAAATAGGTCAATACAACATAAGCCCATTAATACTGCACACTCCTTCACCCTGGACCTATGTTCCCCCCATTTCCCACAATGACCGTGACCCCATGCATCCCCGTGCTCCCGTTCACCTCTCCTGATCCGTGTTTCTAAACCCCCTATGCCCCGGGGTTTGAGTATCCCCCATGCCTCTGTACCCCTTTGCCCCCTCACAACCCTCTGTCCTTCATTCTCTCTTGGCCACATGCCCGCAGTTCATACCCGTGGCCCCCACGCCTTCTATGTTCCTCATTCCTCCCAATGCCCCCATGAACAACCAACTTCTGTGCCACCGACGCCACCAGTAGGCCCCACCCTTGTGCCCCCATTACCATGCATCCATACCCCCGTGCCCTATGTCCAACATTTCTCCTCATGCAACCTATAACCCCAGTGCCCCCGACAACCCTCGTGACTCGTGCCCCATTCCCCCGCACCCAGGTACTCCTGTGTCCACTTGCCCACCGTTCTTCCCCGTGGTCCCCATGCTCTCTACGCCCCACAAGCCTCTCCAGTGTCCCCATTTCCATCTGCCCCCCGTGCCTCGTGCCACCGACGCCCCTAGTGCCCATTGTGCCTTCCAACTCCCGCTCCGCCATGTGCCTCCGGGCACCCTATGTTTCCGTACCGCCATGCCCAACGTTGCTCCCCGTGGTAACCGTGTCCCCCATGCCCATCTACCCCTTTTGCCACCGACGCCCCTAATGCTCCTTGTGTCCCCCTGTCTCCAGTGCCACCGACACCCTTCGTGCCCTTCATGCCCCCACATCCCCGAACTCCCCTGCACTCCCTGTGGTTCCCTGCTGCCATCCCCGCCGTCCCTCCCCGCACCTCCTTGTCCTCGTGTGCCCCCCGCCATTTCCCCTATTCCTCCCATGTCTCCCCCGTGCCTCCATACCTCCTTACACTCCGTGCCACCGATGTCCCTTATACATTGATTGTAGTCTATTTTGTCTGTTCATCAGTGAAGTAGAACACTATAATTAACCTAAAAAACTCCGCGTCTTTATGGATTAACGGGCGTTAATGATTCCCTACGACCTACGTAAAGGAAAAAGCAGAGAATGGATAAAACCAAACCAAAATATTCCTCATATGGAGATTATCAATTGTTAGTAGTTTACATATAATGATTCAGTCGAAAATAAATACTCAACATAAAGATTCAACTCTTCAACTTATCTATTAATAGCCAATATGAAGCAGTAATGTAATAACTAAACGTCATTCACTGAGTAAAGACAATTGACCATTATATCAACCATGCCACGTCTAATATAATTTTAACTTTTTTATTTTTTATGCTGAATACTCCTATTTCCCTAATGACATAGATGGGATCACGAAGATGAAATCTCCTGTGGATCCACAATCCCTTCATGACTATTAGTGTTCTCCTTTTTTATAGTGCATTTCCAATTTTAAAAGGTTATAAACTATGAGGTTATCTTAACTCAAAATATCTGCTAAATAACCAGCTGAGTTTATGATTAAACACTGGAACATCTGCTTAATTACCCGTGTAGATATAAAAATCTTCTTCCCATTAGATTAACGTTGGAACTTCAAGGTCCATTGGGGCAAAGCCCAGGTAACTTTTGACAATTCTGGTATTTTTCCTTGCGTCCTTGGACCTCAAGCTTTAAAATGAGCCATCATACGTTGCTCTATCTTTCTTCTAACTCGAGATATTTCGTGGGGACCGATTCGCTTACGGAATTATATATACTAGAGATCGCCTCCTGATCGAAATTCGATCAAAATTTCAGTTGATCTGGACCCAAGAAGTTTAAAAACATTTTATAAATGAAACATCTGTTATTCCTGTTTTTTTCTAGCAGTTGTTTTTACAGCAGCTGATTCAATCAATTCTCCTTCCTACATAAGATTAATATTGGAACTTTGAAAGCCTGTGGGGCGTAGCCCTGATGTCCGATGTGAATTAGAATGTGATTCTGCTCATCTACAGGACTATGCCTTTCTAACGGTATGCGCGGATTTCTCTTACGATGCACACGAGCTGAGAAAAAAGGAGGAAATGAAACATGCTTGCGTATTAATATATAGATAGATTTAAATGTTTATAGTTAATATAATATTATGTAAATAAAGTATTTTATATTTTCTACTTTGGATATCAAAAACTATATCTAAATATAACAATGTATTACTAATTTATATCACTATAAAGTTGACAAGCAATATCAGACGTTACATTTACTTTCAAAGACAAGAGAGTCTAGTAACTTAGTATTTAGTTTCAAAATCAAAAGAGTCTGATATTTTAGTAAAGCGAGTGTTTTAAATTGTACGAAGTCACACATTAGATTTAGTTCAGCATAGAGAAAGAGGTTTGTTGGTTTAATCTTTGTGCAAACTCGACTTTCAAAGACAAACGAGTCTAGTAATATATTATTTTACTTTAAAAATTAAAAGAGTCTGATGGTTTAGTTAGTATTTGTACATGTTTGTGCGGACTCGGCATTTATAATTTACTTTAAAAATCAAAGAGTCTAGTAGCTTAGTATTTTACTTTCAAAATCTAAGTTTCTGTTAGTATTTGCACATATTTTTGCAACTCAACATTTAATTTGTGCAGACTTGACATTACCTTTACTTTCAAAGACAAGAGGGTCTATTAACTTAGTATTTTAGTTTGAAAATCAAAAGAGTCTGATAGTTTAGTAAAGCGAGTGTTTTAAATTGTACGAAGTCACACATTAGATTTAGTTCAGCATAGAGAAAGAGATTTGTTGGTTTAATCTTTGTGCAAACTCGACATGACATTGACTTTCAAAGACAAACGAGTCTAATAATATATAGTATTTTACTTTCAAAGTCAAAAGAGTCTGATGGTTTAGTTAGTATGTGCGGACTCGACATTTATAATTTACTTTAAAAGTCAAAGAGTCCAGTAGGTTAGTATTTTATTTTCAAAACCAAAGTGTTTGTTAGTATTTGAACATATTTTTGCGGCTCAACATTTGAAATTTACTTTCATAGTCAAAATAGTCTAATAACCGAGTAACTGTACATTTTTAGCAGACTATAACTTGAAAATTCTAATAACTTGACCATTCTAATAACTTGATATTTTTTAAAGTGCAAATATTCTGTGGGTTTAAATTGTGCGGACTCCACATTGCATTTCCCCTAAAAAAGAAAATTTTGCGCGCAAAATTTACTTTTTTAGTATTTTTTATTTTTCTTTTGTTTTTTTTCAATTTTTTTCTTTTGTTTTTCAATTTTTTGAAAAGAAGTTTATTTTGTTTTTGTTTTTTATTTATGTTTTTTCCAATTTTTTTCTTTTGGTTTTTTTTATTTTTTCTTTTTTTTTTTGTTTAGGTTTTTTTAATAGTTGATCTTTCGTGAGGAGTTCTCATACCTCTTTCTCTATATTGAACTAAATTTAATGTGTGACTTCGTCCAATTAAAAAAAAAACTTGCTTTATCAAACTATCAGACTCTCTTAACTTTGAAGGGAAATGCAATGTGGAGTCCGCACAATTTAAACCCACAGAATATTTGCACTTTAAAAAATATCAAGTTATTAGAATGGTCAAGTTATTAGAATTTTCAAGTTATAGTCTGCTAAAAATGTACAGTTACTCGGTTATTAGACTATTTTGACTATGAAAGTAAATTTCAAATGTTGAGCCGCAAAAATATGTTCAAATACTAACAAACACTTTGGTTTTGAGAATAAAATACTAACCTACTAGACTCTTTGACTTTTAAAGTAAATTATAAATGTCGAGTCCGCACAAACATGTACAAATACTAACTAAACCATCAGACTCTTTTGACTTTGAAAGTAAAATACTATATATTATTAGACTCGTTTGTCTTTGAAAGTCAATGTCATGTCGAGTTTGCACAAAGATTAAACCAACAAATCTCTTTCTCTATGCTGAACTAAATCTAATGTGTGACTTCGTACAATTTAAAACACTCGCTTTACTAAACTATCAGACTCTTTTGATTTTCAAACTAAAATACTAAGTTAATAGACCCTCTTGTCTTTGAAAGTAAAGGTAATGTCAAGTCTGCACAAATTAAATGTTGAGTTGCAAAAATATGTGCAAATACTAACAGAAACTTAGATTTTGAAAGTAAAATACTAAGCTACTAGACTCTTTGATTTTTAAAGTAAATTATAAATGCCGAGTCCGCACAAACATGTACAAATACTAACTAAACCATCAGACTCTTTTAATTTTTAAAGTAAAATAATATATTACTAGACTCGTTTGTCTTTGAAAGTCGAGTTTGCACAAAGATTAAACCAACAAACCTCTTTCTCTATGCTGAACTAAATCTAATGTGTGACTTCGTACAATTTAAAACACTCGCTTTACTAAAATATCAGACTCTTTTGATTTTGAAACTAAATACTAAGTTACTAGACTCTCTTGTCTTTGAAAGTAAATGTAACGTCTGATATTGCTTGTCAACTTTATAGTGATATAAATTAGTAATACATTGTTATATTTAGATATAGTTTTTGATAGCCAAAGTAGAAAATATAAAATACTTTATTTACATAATATTATATTAACTATAAACATTTAAATCTATATATATAATTCCGTAAGCGAATCGGTCCCCACGAAATATCTCGAGTTAGAAGAAAGATAGAGCAACGTATGATGGCTCATTTTAAAGCTTGAGGTCCAAGGACGCAAGGAAAAATACCAGAATTGTCAAAAGTTACCTGGGCTTTGCCCCAATGGACCTTGAAGTTCCAACGTTAATCTAATGGGAAGAAGATTTTTATATCTACACGGGTAATTAAGCAGATGTTCTAGTGTTTAATCATAAACTCAGCTGGTTATTTAGCAGATATTTTGAGTTAAGATAACCTCATAGTTTATAACCTTTTAAAATTGGAAATGCACTATAAAAAAGGAGAACACTAATAGTCATGAAGGGATTGTGGATCCACAGGAGATTTCATCTTCGTGATCCCATCTATGTCATTAGGGAAATAGGAGTATTCAGCATAAAAAATAAAAAAGTTAAAATTATATTAGACGTGGCATGGTTGATATAATGGTCAATTGTCTTTACTCAGTGAATGACGTTTAGTTATTACATTACTGCTTCATATTGGCTATTAATAGATAAGTTGAAGAGTTGAATCTTTATGTTGAGTATTTATTTTCGACTGAATCATTATATGTAAACTACTAACAATTGATAATCTCCATATGAGGAATATTTTGGTTTGGTTTTATCCATTCTCTGCTTTTTCCTTTACGTAGGTCGTAGGGAATCATTAACGCCCGTTAATCCATAAAGACGCGGAGTTTTTTAGGTTAATTATAGTGTTCTACTTCACTGATGAACAGACAAAATAGACTACAATCAATGTATAAGGGACATCGGTGGCACGGAGTGTAAGGAGGTATGGAGGCACGGGGGAGACATGGGAGGAATAGGGGAAATGGCGGGGGGCACACGAGGACAAGGAGGTGCGGGGAGGGACGGCGGGGATGGCAGCAGGGAACCACAGGGAGTGCAGGGGAGTTCGGGGATGTGGGGGCATGAAGGGCACGAAGGGTGTCGGTGGCACTGGAGACAGGGGGACACAAGGAGCATTAGGGGCGTCGGTGGCAAAAGGGGTAGATGGGCATGGGGGACACGGTTACCACGGGGAGCAACGTTGGGCATGGCGGTACGGAAACATAGGGTGCCCGGAGGCACATGGCGGAGCGGGAGTTGGAAGGCACAATGGGCACTAGGGGCGTCGGTGGCACGAGGCACGGGGGGCAGATGGAAATGGGGACACTGGAGAGGCTTGTGGGGCGTAGAGAGCATGGGGACCACGGGGAAGAACGGTGGGCAAGTGGACACAGGAGTACCTGGGTGCGGGGGAATGGGGCACGAGTCACGAGGGTTGTCGGGGGCACTGGGGTTATAGGTTGCATGAGGAGAAATGTTGGACATAGGGCACGGGGGTATGGATGCATGGTAATGGGGGCACAAGGGTGGGGCCTACTGGTGGCGTCGGTGGCACAGAAGTTGGTTGTTCATGGGGGCATTGGGAGGAATGAGGAACATAGAAGGCGTGGGGGCCACGGGTATGAACTGCGGGCATGTGGCCAAGAGAGAATGAAGGACAGAGGGTTGTGAGGGGGCAAAGGGGTACAGAGGCATGGGGGATACTCAAACCCCGGGGCATAGGGGGTTTAGAAACACGGATCAGGAGAGGTGAACGGGAGCACGGGGATGCATGGGGTCACGGTCATTGTGGGAAATGGGGGGAACATAGGTCCAGGGTGAAGGAGTGTGCAGTATTAATGGGCTTATGTTGTATTGACCTATTTTATTTATTTGAGTTACAGACTCATCATAAACATGTTTAAAATTAAAACTATTTCAACCTTAATCAAATAAGGTAGTATAATACCTTTTACCATGTTTGGAAGCTTAATAGTGCAATAATTTTTTTCAACAAAATAGACTACTGTATTTTAATACAGAATACATTATTAGTAAATTACTGATTTGATACCACTAAAGAGTTTCGTCAAAATTAGGAAATATTTTATGAGAAAACCCAAACGTGTACATTGACACTACAGCTAGAGAAAAATACAGTATCCCTAATACTGCAAGGTGATAAATTTAAACTTCTTTTTGGAGACAAAACCAATTTGATTTTTAGGGGCCTTTGCCCCTACACACCACTAGTTTAAATTAATTTGATTAAAAACAAATTTGCATAAATAGAACATCATGCGAACAGAATAATCTGTTTCTAAATCTCAAAACATGATAAATGTAGGATATCAGCTGGTTAGCTGATTATAGCTAGGTTATCTATTTTTATATCTTTCACTTGATACATTTATTTTAAAATATTTCTTTTGGATTAAAACACTTTAGAATTTTGTGCATTGGTTTGCTGCAAAGATTTGTTTTGACCAAATAATAGTTCTTTATTATTTATTACCAAAATTTATATATATATATACCAAGTATATACCAAAATTTATTTAAAATTAAAATTAGACATAGTTAAATTTATTTCAAAATGATAAATTTGCCAGTTTGTGGCATACGTTGGGTAACCGCTCCCTGCCAATGGGATGTATCCTAGGACCTTTGCTGTTTCTAATATACATAAACAACAAATCAAAATTAAATATTAATGGTGAATTGTTTCCTTTTGCTGGTGATCCAGCTCTACTTTCGCTTGGGATAATGTGAGATGATGCATTTGAGCAGGCAGCCTCTAACCTGGCTAAAATAAAAAACTGGTTTGACCACTATATACTTTGTATAAATATATATATAAAAAAAAACAAAGTGTTTTCCAATTTATTTTAAAAGCGCCTCTGGGTCAAGTCAAACAGAGCTTAAAATTCATTCCTCTGTGGTGTTCCGTGGTCTGCTGATTGCAGCTGTGGCATTGTGGAGCAAGTGGATCAATATAAATATTTAAAAGTATTTTTACACCAAAAGATGTAATGGAAGCCCCTCATTCAATTCTTAAAACATAAACTAAAAACAATGACTTTTGCTTAAAGACAGCCAAGACAGGTGCTGACCGCGGATCACTGCAGGAGTGTGTATTACGCTTATGTGCAGTCCATATGGGGGACGTGGGGTGATGCATCTGCCTCGGTGATGGAACCACCGGCTATCACGCAGTGAACCTATACTATATTACGAGCAATGTCTGAAGGGATGTGTGTTCTACGATTTCGAAATTTAGCGGATAGATTTTGTTTAAACTTTGCATTTAAGAGTGTTTTTGCTCAAAAGATAAGCTTAGAAACAGCCTCAATCCCAGGGAAAAATCGAATTTGCTCTAAATTTAAGTTTAAAAACTTGTTATTTTTAACATTGGTCTTATGGGTTGCTATTTTAACGAAATAACAACTAAAAGTAAACAAAAATAAAGGAGTGTTCATTTTAAGCAGTTTTGTGACAGCTGTTATCTGCGAAGAGTCAGGTGTAGATTTAATAGCTTGATTACTATGACACTATAACAAAAGTGAATTAAAACCAACTATTTTTATTACCAATAACTTAGTAATGTTTGTCTAATTTGGGTCTCTATTATCTTGGTAGCAGCGTTCGTACGGGGTTCATTTTAGTTTAAAAACCTGTGAACACCATTTGTTCATTTTCATATATTTATATATATCTATATGCATGTGTCCTTGGTACTGATAACACGAAAACCAACAATTCTTATTAAATTGATATGGAGGTGTAAGACCAGCTCTATTTTCATAAATTCGTGAAGCAGCATGATCGGGTTATGGGAACAAGGTTTTATGAGGTTTCAAATGAATTTTTGGCATTTTCAAATCTCAACTTTTAAAACTAAAGAAATTTGTTTTCTTTTAACTAAAACCATTTTAAAATGTTTAAAAAATCAATCTTGTTTTAAAATTTTTAGTTTGGGTTAACAGGTTACAGAGAAAAATAACAAACAAATATTTTCCATGTTGTTCTTGTTATGAGGAATTAACAAAACCCTCTATCTCACATATTTATTAACGTAATTCGGTGAAATTCGGTATGTACATTCACTAGGTAAGGCTTAACAAATAGGCTATTTGCTTATAGCACTAATATAGCGGCAAACCTAAAGACTTGCCCTCATAGGGTTTATGGCAAAAATTAAAAAGTGGGCATGGAGTGGAATTGATACAATTTGATATTTACCTTACCTAACCCAACGTAAGTATACCTTTAACTTCGTAACCGTTTGTATTACAAACGTGAAATTTTTCACGCACCACTAGGATGACATAACACTTTAGACCAGAAGGTTTTCGAAAGTATGACTCGCAAAACATTTATAGTTTTTTAATGTTTTTAAATCAACCATTTATGATATTTAATAAATAGAACATTATCAATACAAAACGAAATTACATAAAAGATCCTCTGGCCTAAAGATGGCTTAGAAATTAAAGTCAATATAAAAAAAAATTACAACCATTTATCTTTAATAGTTTGTGAAAAAAAGAACATATGTTAACATGTTGGAGATAAGGGAAATCAAAAGTAATCTGCTCCCCATAATTATTAGGCTACAATAAGATTGTATAAAAATCACAGTTAAGATTAAAAGTAATGTAGCTATGGAGAAGTAGGAAAAAATACAGTAGATAAATTTAAAATAAAACATTGATTTCAAATGTTATTTATACATTAAAACAATTGTCTTATTTCCAATGAATGATTAAAAGCGTTATTCCAAATGTAGACACAAAACACGTCCAACACCACAAAAATGACCGACCGGCGGTGCAACGGAGCTATCGTTACACGCATTCACTGTAGACAAACGGTTGAATTTTTTCTTATTAATGATGGTTCTTACTTATCGCAGTTTATAATAGTGTTAATCGTGAATTTAAATGAAACCTTAAATGAAAATGAAATTCGTAATTGTAGCACTGACACACATACATTACATACTTTTCAAGTCAGTTAATAAGTTTAAAACCGGGTTTCGAAGAAAAACTGATAAGATGTCACTAATGATGAGGGCACTATTTTAAGAGTTTAACTTGATTTAAAGTAGGTTTCACCATTACAAATATCATAAAAGCATGTTTCACTGGTATTAAGGAATTTTTATGCTTTTATACATGATAATTTAAACATATTTTCAAAATTTTTTTATACATAAAATTATTACTGTACTTACATTGTTTTATAGTAATTTGAGTATGATTAATCTATATATATAATTCTGTAAGCGATATTTCTTGAGCAAAATTGTGAGCGTCATACAGATCGCAGAAAGATGGAATGGGTCTCAAATTAAAGGTCTCGGTCCCATGCACGAGGGAAAACTATCGGCAGGTCCATAATGTTAACAGGAAATGAGAAATCACGTAAAACGTCCTCCATAAGAATAGCATGGGGATTTAAAAAACGTCTGCTTTGTATGCATTAAAACATGTGTTATGGTTTAATTTCAAAATGAGACAGAGATGATAACATAGATTGAAGATAACATAATAATTCACACCAAGAGAAGCAATCTATATATATATATATATATATATATATATATATATATATATATATATATATAATTCTGTAAACGAAATTTCTTGAGCAAAATTGTGAGCATTTTGCAAATCGCAGAAAGATGGTGGGAGTTTGAAATTAAAGGTTTCGGTCCCATAAAGCGTATCCATAAAGTTACAAGGAAATGAGAAATATAGTGCAACGCCCTCCTTAAGACTAGCATGGGGATTCGAAAAATGGCTTCTTTGTGTACATTGAAATATATGTTTTGGTTTTATTTTAAAACGAGAGGCAGATGATAAAATTTAGTAAAGAATTGTTCATAGCCAAATGATAAAAATTTACCCTAGAGTGATAATACTATAATAAGGCGTTTTGTTGCTTTGAGCTATTTAAATTCTACTAGGAGTTGAATTTTTGGTTGAATGCTTTTTGGAGTTGAATGCTATTTCAACCTTACATACTATTATAAATTGACTGCTGATTTTACTGTTGTTACTATAATTTAAATTGTTAAAAAACTGAGCATGTATGCAAATCATAAAATGCTTTCTGATCGTTGATAGAGATGCAATGGGCGATGAATTATGGTTAAAGAAACACCTACATTATTTCCATTGTTTTGGTTTTATTGACGAAAAATGTCAAATGTATGATCAATTGACACTTTTCGTCAATCATATTGAATGACGATGCCACATTAATTGATACTTAAAATGTATCAGTGAAGTTTTGGTATTCTGTTAGATGAATTTTCCGAGAAACCTTTTAGTCATTTTATAGATTGTAGGATTATGGCAGACGAGTTAAAATTAAAGACGTTTGTCCTACATACTAGAGGAAATACAGCAGGTAAACTTTACAACAAGTATAAGAATGATTTTTTTCTGAAAGGTTCTCCTTAAAGATTCTCCATGTAGTGATTTTAAAAAAAATCTGCTTTGTTAACACAAAATTAAGAGTTTTGATTAGGAGGGATGAATATTCACAGCAAGTGAAGATGCACTTTGAGGTACTGTGTTTAAATTTTGTGACTAAAACATAAAAATAAAAAACTGACAGGAGCTAAAAAATCAATTTTTTTTATTTATATTTATATTTATTTCTATGTTATATTAAAAAGCAGTAACAGCTCAATTAAGGGACTACAATTTCTTTCAAAACTTATTTTCCATAGATCGATATGAGTTTAACAACAGACAAAATAGAGCATTTGCAAACGGGTGACCTAATAGTACAGGATTGATAAGAGTACTTGGGGGCGAATGGTCTGTTCTAACGGTATTGTTAAAATATTATATACCTCAAATTAAAATTAAATTTTCTGGAAACCTTCGTTGTGGAAGAAATGGTAATACGCTATAGTTCATGCTATTTTAATTTTATGATTAGGGGCTTTTGCCCCTATGAGCCGCTAGTATATTATAATAATACAACTCTTATACCATAACATTCATGTATCACGTCATTTAATACTAAAAGTTTCATTTTACATGATTTAAATTGTATACATATACATATATATGTTAAAGTCCAACTGTAGTATAAGTTTTACGCGTGAATTCAATATGATTATTGCTTTGTTCTTAGTGTGTTTGTAAAATAATGAATAATAAGCTGTCAGATACATTGTATATTAAATTTGAGTTGCTCGTAAAATTTTTGTTTTAAGTTTCTAGCTAATTGGGTTTTTGAGAACCAAGCCGACAGCCGTATGACTGCGGCTTCAAGTGCGCAAAAATTGTATTATATAAAAATATTAAGGTGGTATAAGTATATGTACCTAGCAAATATTTAAATAATGTATGCAAATATAATTTGTACAGTAAAGCACTTTGGATGGGTATAAAGTTTTTTTATTGCTTCATTGCGATCGTTCACGTTCCTTCTTGTTTATCAGAGGCCGTCCCCAAGACCTGGAACTGTTTTTCATGACTTTGAGCGGTATTATGAACCTCGGTTGAGGGACCAAATGCATTGGTTGTTATAGAAGACACCAAATTATACATTATTGTGGATAACAGAACACCACTTGCGGAACGTTACCTCAATGTTTTGTATAGGGCAAAAATTGGTATCTTGTGACAACGGCACAGCATGTAAATCCTTGTCCTCAAACCTCCAATTTTTTTATAGATAAGGAAAAAAAGTTATATTTTATTTTTGCAAAATTCGGATACAATTACTAATTGCACTGATTCTAACGAAGCAGCTGATTAATCTGTTAACATTTTAAATAAAGCAATACACGCAGCAACCAAACCAATCAACTATTCATGTAAAATCACTAAATATAAACCTTGAATCGCAAAAGGGTTTTTAGTATCTATTAGGTGTAGGGAATCTCATCAGTAAAAAAGTTAAATCCCCACCATTCATTAAGAATCTAATTAACTATTTGAAATAAATACTTACTACAAATTACTATAAGCGATATCAGGATATGTTGACCATTTAATCAAAGGATGTCAACAAAAAGTAACTTGTGATGCATCTGCATATTCTTAACAACTCTGTCGTGACGTTAGTAAATTGGCTGGGCAAAAGAAAAATTCGCTCTATTTTCTGTTTATCACTTAATGTATAATTATTTTATTGTATAATCATTATAAATAACTTACATTCTCTCTTGCGTTATATTTTACTTGAGTTTCCCGCAACAATCTATTTTTATTAATAAAATTTGTGTTTTGTCTATACATTGATTAGAATCTTAAAATGTTCGGTTATTTTTACTTTGTATGCATAGCAGAATTTAAAATCGGCGTCATCCAAATTTCTCTCCCTTTGTCTGTCTCCATCTCTCTCTTTCTCTCTCTTTCTGTCCGTCACTGTGTCTGTAATGCTCATGGGTAATATTTTGTTTTCTTTTCATAGGATAACGATTTTACCTAATGGTTTAAAATAATTTAACACCACAGTTTCCAGACCGCGTACTACATTGGCTATAATAAGATGCACGAAAATAGTCCGATGGAAATTTTAACAGCTGTGTTCCCCCTCACCCCCTCTCGCCCTGCAATGTTGTCATTTTTGTTAAGTTTGCCATGTGAAATACAGTGTAAACATGTGTTTCAGAATAAATTTGGCAACAATGTTTTGACTCTCATCGGACTATTTTCGTGAATCCCACTATAAGCTTAAGAAACACTTCAGTTTTCACCAGTTGTATGGTGCAAGACCTGACCTTTGCAACATTTGTTCTACTGATATTATTTTACAGGCTGTCTTAACTGACATGGTAAAGTATCGACATTTCGATTTTGTTACACCTGTTGACGATCCTGCCCGACTATTCTTATTCACGTTATTGTCTGGTTTGTATGACCGCTCCTCCTTCTATTAATTTAAGATGTCATTTTACTTGGTCGGCTACAATAAATGATTAGCTTAAGAAACACTTCAGTTTTCACCAGTTGTATGGTGCAGGACCTGACCTTTGCAACATTTGTTCTACTGATATTATTTTACAGACTGTCTTAACTGACATGGTAAAGTATCGACATTTCGATTTTGTTACACCTGTTGACGATCCTGCCCGACTATTCTTATTCACGTTATTGTCTGGTTTGTATGACCTCTCCTCCTTGAACATATGTTTTATTCTGCTCTTTAATCTTGAACTATAAGACTACTAAAAGTCTTAATTAATATAAACCTCTAGATACACAGTGTAATCACCTGTACAATCGCCAAATGTAACTAATACTACTCATCCACGGGACATTTCTCTTACAGTTTCAACAGCTTCTAGCCATTAATTTTATATTCTGTGTAGCCAACATTTTTGGGTTTTACGCACTTTTTGTAGTATAACCCCCAGCATTTCATTTTTTTTTTTATAGTGGATAAAATAAGTTGGTAACACCGCGGGGAAATTTAGGGAATTCATGGGGATATGTTGGGGTTTACCTGGGGATTGGCACCCCTGCATCCTTTTCCCGTATTTTTCCACCCAGTGCCACACCCTGTCGGATATAAGGTAAACTAGGTGCAGCCACACGTGCTACACCCTGTTGGATAAAGTGAGAACTAGACGCGGCCCTAGTACACCCTGGTGGACAAACCGCGAACCCTTACGCCAGCCGTCGCCACAGACTATCTGACAGATTTACAATCGTTAATTGTAATCCCACTTATTTGTGCACGGGACATTTCCTGCACGCCTGCAAGTAATGCACTTTACAACCGTCTACTAATATACTTATTGCTACAATAAATGATTTACCTGTACAATTGCCAATTGTAATCCTACTTCATCGTGCACGGGACATTTCTTGCACACCTGCAGGCGATACACTTTGCATCCGTCTACTATTACAGTTATTGCTACAATACAAGATTTACCTGTTCAATCGACAGTTGTAGCCCCCACTTGCTTATCCACGGAAAGTTACTTATGTGCCTATCTGACACATTTACAATCGGCAATTGTAATTCCACTCGGTCGTGCACGGGACATTTCCTGCACACCTGCAAGTGATACACTTTACAACCGTCTACTATTGTACTTATTGCTGCGATACAAGATTTACCTGTACAATTGCCAATTGTAAACCTACTTCATCGTGCACGGGACATTTCTGACTGAGCTACACTCTGTCGGATTTAAGGTAAACTATGTGCGGCCACCCACTGCTGCAATCTGTTGGATAAAGTGAGAACTAGACGCGGCCCTAGTACACTCTGGTGGCCAAACCGCGAACCCTTACGCCGGCCGTCGCCACAGACTATCTGACACATTTCCACCGCCTCCCGACAACTACCTCGGTGGCGCAGGGGTAAGGCGCCGGCTTCACACGCCGGCGGGCCGGGTTCGAATCCCACCCTCGCCACTGGTCAATTTTGTTCTTAAACTCTAACCCCTACATCCTTCCTCGTCAAAATCCCACAAACAAATGAGCTCCCAATACCTCATCCCTTCCTTAAATGCCTCCCTCGTCTCCCCATCCCTCCCTCACCTCCCCATCCCTCCCTCACCCCCAGCCGCTGCAATCCCTACAACAGTTACAACGTTACAACAGTTACAACCGCTGACCTTGACCTGCGCCAGGACCGGCTATTCCCTTCTACTGATCACGAAGATGAAATCTCCTGTGGATCCACAATCCCTTCATGACTATTAGTGTTCTCCTTTTTTATAGTGCATTTCCAATTTTAAAAAGTTATAAACTATGAGGTTATCTTAACTCAAAATATCTGCTAAATAACCAGCTGAGTTTATGATTAAACACTGGAACATCTGCTTAATTACCCGTGTAGATATAAAAATCTTCTTCCCATTAGATTAACGTTGGAACTTCAAGGTCCATTGGGGCAAAGCCCAGGTAACTTTTGACAATTCTGGTATTTTTCCTTGCGTCCTTGGACCTCAAGCTTTAAAATGAGCCATCATACGTTGCTCTATCTTTCTTCTAACTCGAGATATTTCGTGGGGACCGATTCGCTTACGGAATTATATATATAGATTTAAATGTTTATAGTTAATATAATATTATGTAAATAAAGTATTTTATATTTTCTACTTTGGATATCAAAAACTATATCTAAATATAACAATGTATTACTAATTTATATCACTATAAAGTTGACAAGCAATATCAGACGTTACATTTACTTTCAAAGACAAGAGAGTCTAGTAACTTAGTATTTAGTTTCAAAATCAAAAGAGTCTGATATTTTAGTAAAGCGAGTGTTTTAAATTGTACGAAGTCACACATTAGATTTAGTTCAGCATAGAGAAAGAGGTTTGTTGGTTTAATCTTTGTGCAAACTCGACTTTCAAAGACAAACGAGTCTAGTAATATATTATTTTACTTTAAAAATTAAAAGAGTCTGATGGTTTAGTTAGTATTTGTACATGTTTGTGCGGACTCGGCATTTATAATTTATTTTAAAAATCAAAGAGTCTAGTAGCTTAGTATTTTACTTTCAAAATCTAAGTTTCTGTTAGTATTTGCACATATTTTTGCAACTCAACATTTAATTTGTGCAGACTTGACATTACCTTTACTTTCAAAGACAAGAGGGTCTATTAACTTAGTATTTTAGTTTGAAAATCAAAAGAGTCTGATAGTTTAGTAAAGCGAGTGTTTTAAATTGTACGAAGTCACACATTAGATTTAGTTCAGCATAGAGAAAGAGATTTGTTGGTTTAATCTTTGTGCAAACTCGACATGACATTGACTTTCAAAGACAAACGAGTCTAATAATATATAGTATTTTACTTTCAAAGTCAAAAGAGTCTGATGGTTTAGTTAGTATTTGTACATGTTTGTGCGGACTCGACATTTATAATTTACTTTAAAAGTCAAAGAGTCCAGTAGGTTAGTATTTTATTCTCAAAACCAAAGTGTTTGTTAGTATTTGAACATATTTTTGCGGCTCAACATTTGAAATTTACTTTCATAGTCAAAATAGTCTAATAACCGAGTAACTGTACATTTTTAGCAGACTATAACTTGAAAATTCTAATAACTTGACCATTCTAATCACTTGATATTTTTTAAAGTGCAAATATTCTGTGGGTTTAAATTGTGCGGACTCCACATTGCATTTCCCTTCAAAGTTAAGAGAGTCTGATAGTTTGATAAAGCAAGTTTTTTTTTTAATTGGACGAAGTCACACATTAAATTTAGTTCAATATAGAGAAAGAGGTATGAGAACTCCTCACGAAAGATCAACTATTAAAAAAACCTAAACAAAAAAAAGAAAAAATAAAAAAAAACCAAAAGAAAAAAATTGGAAAAACATAAATAAAAAACAAAAACAAAATAAACTTCAGTAGTGTCAAATTGTTGGTGCTGGCTCAGTTCAAGGTCACCTGAGGGATGACGTCATCGAGGTCAATGACCTCACCGATGACGTCATCGATGACGTCACCGATGACGTCATCGATGACGTCATCGATTGCGTCATCGATGACGTCATCACCAATGACGTCATTTCGATGACGTCACACCCATGACGTCACAGAAATGACGTGCTGATGACGTCATCACCCCTTACGTCATCAAAATGACGTCACCGACGCCACTGAGGTCAAGGTCACGCCGAAACTTAAAATTTTTTGGCACTTTTGCCGTTTCTCGCACTACGCTCCGAGTTTCAGTCAGAGTCCCCGTGACCTTGACCACTTGGAGCGAATTTTCGACGAGAAACGGCAAAAGTGCCAAGTTAAACTCGAGTTTCTGACATGACTCTGCCTAAATGGGCAATCGGTTATTCCTCAGGTGACCTTGAACCAGCACAACACCAACAATTTGATATTACTGTGACCTTGAAAACCTAACAACGGAGCGCCGACACCGATGCGCACCCCACGACAGCCACCGAGTGACTGACTATCAGGCTCTGTGTACTCTAGATATATGGGGAAGTGGAGGGGGAAATCTCAAGGTCATCCAAATGGAGTTTTAAAAAAGTTGAAGAGTAGAAAGACTACTCTTGTGCTTCCTGGGCGACCTCATCAATTTCCAACGGATCTGTAAACCAATCCGATCTGTAGCGGCAGGAGTCCAGAAAACAGGTGCACCACCCATCAGGTTGTCCGTAGCACTTCCGACAATTGGTAAGATTGGAGAAATGAAATTTAATACACCGCTGCGGACAACAAGTGTAAAAGTAGTTGGATTTGTAGATTTTGAAAGTTTGTAGTACCGGTGGTGGCAGCTGTTGGTTCTTGCATCTACACCTGCAACATCCGAAGCATTCACATTGCCGGCAGGCCAGCCCGTCCACTTGCCATCTTGGTAGTAGGAAACACTTGCCCTCGCAGCAATAGGTTGTCCCTGTCTCTTCCTCCCAAAGCTTCTTTGCACAATGGATGACGCCTTGTATCTCTAAACACTTATGCTCGCAACATGAGACACGCTTAGTTTCCATACTTGATGTTGCTTCGGCGAGGGAGCAAGATGAAGTGATGCCGTGGTCAGCGGGAATGGAGCTTATATAAACTAAGGTGAGTGGAGGGGGAAAGGTCAAGGTCATCCAAATGGAGTTTTAAAAAAAGAAAAGAGTAGAAAGACTACTCTTGTGTATCTATAGCGATTTCATTGATAGTGAGTGCTTCTGTATGCCAAGTTGATCTGTACTGACAGGCTCCTAAATAATGTTTGCAAAAACCTGCAAAATGATTGTTGCACAATTTGCAGCCAGTTAGCTGTTTTAATGTGAATTCAATGCAACGTTCAGGGCAACAAGTGTACTTATGCCCTCTCATCTGGTACACATGGAATGTCTTCAACTCCGGTTTCGGCTTCTTCCAAGACTTGCACTTACACATGCATTGACCAAAAGCTTCACATTTTCTACACGCCAGGCCATCCGCAACATCAATGTCATTCGGCCATGAAAAACATTTCCGTTCGCAACAGTAGTTGAGTTGACTCTCCATGTTGCTGTGGTGAAGGTGCGCGATGAAATGATGCTGCAGTCATTGAGAGTGCACCTTAAATAAACTCAGTGGAGGGGGAAAGGTCAAGGCCATCCAAACGGAGTTTTAAAAAAGATAACTAGTCGTCCTCCTCCTCCTCCTCATCCGGTGTACTTAGAGAGCTGTCAGACGAAGAGCCCCGTGCAGGTGCTCCCCAGATGAAAAACAAATCAATTTTAAAACGAAGACCAGGATCTTGCATCATCAATTCCTTTAATTTGTCACATACTAAGTCGACCTTGTGTAAGGTGTCAACAACAAGCTTCCAATTCGTTGGTTCAATATAACTTGTAGTAGAGTCTGCCTCGCTGATAACCACATCCTCCGGCCGTATTGGAGTGTAAAGATGTGTAAAGTTCTTCGGCTGTAGCTGAGGTTCAGGCTGGCTGGAAGTAGAAGGTTGAGTGTGGACCCCTGTCGCATCGAAATCCATAGTCATTCTACATTCAATGTTGGGGTTTTCGTTTAATACATACACCAATTTCTCATGCAACATATCCACTTCTGCCGAGTCTTGCAGATGAACATTCCAGGAAAATGGCCATTCTTCATCCGTAGTGGAGTCAACTCGAGAAAGAGTGCTGTCCGCCATGATAGCTAAGCAAGGAATGATGTGAGCTACAGACTGTGGTAACAGTATTGAAAAGTAGAGGGGGTAAACCAAAAGTATGTGGAGGGGGTATTTTCAAGGTCATTTAATTTGGGTTTTAAAAAAAAAGGAAATAGTGGAGGGGGAATTCTCAAGGTCATCCAATTTGGGTTTTAAAAAAAAGGAATGAAGGTTACTCCTCTTCAGCCTCGTTGTCCCCCACATCCTCATTAGCCTCATCTTCATCGACGTCAGACTCGCCGTAAGGGTAGATCGGGGACATGGGCGAATATTGTGGTGATTGTTGACCGTTGTTATCGTCCCCTTGCATTCTGACTTGGGACCAATCATAATTTAAATTCATTTGTATTATGATTCCAGGGTTGTCCCGCAGTATTTCCTTCATCCGTTCGCAAATTGTTTCCAAATAGTGTACACTATCGATCGACAGTGTCCAACCCGTACTTGTACCGACATCAGTAGTGGAGTCAGCTTGGCTGATGGTGTTGTTGTCTGCCATGGTTGCTTGTCGGACAAGGAATGACGGTTGATGTGATGCTCATGCAGGAACATGGTGAAGTGGTGGGGGGTGTGGTGGAGTAGTGGGGGTATTTTCAAGGTCATCCAAACGAAGTTTTAAAAAAAGGAAAACCTACAAAGTAACATTGAAACTTTCCAATTGATGGTGGCGAGCGTTTTCTTCTGCAACCTTGCCGACACATGTGACTATGCCATACAGTATGAAAAGTACAACCATAATAAGGCCGAACAATAAAAGATAGCCGTTGACTATCATGATATTTTCTGAGTGGATCTGCTTTCTTCTTATCGCCCTCTCCTGCATCCTCTTCTCCAACTCGTGGACGAAGTCACAACATGCGTGAGGACATCTTTCATCTGTTGGTAGGTTTGCCATTGTTGATGTTGTCGGTGTGGCTGTTGAAGATGGAATGAGGTTTCCAATTGCGATGTGCCATGTACACCAATAGTCAAGTGGTGGGGGTAACAAAGCAGTGGAGGGGGAAGTTTCAAGGTCATCCAAATTGTGTTTTAAAAAAAACCTATCTTGTTACTGAGCTTATATGTCAGTAACAAGATAGGTGTTTTTGCTCTTTTACTTCTTTAATATAATGAAAAAATATACATATTCTACAATGGTTAGGACAAGAAATACAACTGCTAGTCAGCTGAAGTAGTCCAAGTTGTCTGGCTCGGTCTTCATGGACGCTGGTGAGGAAGCCGTCGAGGAGTGTCCAGGCTCTTCCTTTGACTGCCGGGTGTTCCGTATATTGCAAGCGTAAACTTGCACATTTATACGGTAGCCTCGTGCCACCATCAGCTGCAACTCCTTGTATAAGTCGTTTAGCTCCTGCTGAGTCTTGATGCTCACCTCCTCGTAACTTGCGCAACTGACGTTGAGAGACATCCTGATGTTGCTAGGTTGGCTGCTGGAGTAGAAATGAAGCCGAGGCACAGCGTTTGGAGGTACATGGAAAAGTGGTGGGGGTGATGGTGGTGGGGGTATGGAAGATGCAATTAAACACTTCTAAACTTTTTCCATTGATACAAAGGGATGGAACAAATAGCACAGGTGTCCTTGTAGTTTTCAAATCTAAACATTGGTGCTAGAAATCCAAACTGTTTTCTACCACCTTCCTGTACGAACCGTCGAAGGTCTCTGACGGCAGCATTGCCACAAGGCCTACAAAACTTTTCCCCGTCTTGGAACCTATACCAGGAGTATCCCGAATACCCTCTATTATCTTTCTTGTACTCCTCGATATCCTGCTTTACTGTTATAAGGATATTATCTCGTAAAGCCATCTGGAATAAAGATGCGTCAGTTATAACTCGTTGTAAGCAAAGCTCGTACAAGGTGCTCATCGTTTGCTAGTTGGCAACAGAATGACCGTTTTTCGCATCCAAGCAGGTTTGAATCCTAGTGCGGTAGTGGGGGTAATTACGGTAGTGGGGGTAGTTGTGAAATGCAAAGGTCAAAGGTCAAGGTCACCCGCGAAGTTTAAAAAAAAAATGCAACATATCAATACGTGAAGTTCGTCACATATTGATATGTTGCATTTTTTGTTTTTTTTTAATTTTTTTTTTTGTCTTTTATGATTCGTTTATTTATAAAACATTACAACAACAACATATTTACAACATTAAAACTTAAATCTAACACTGCTGCTTGTCAGCGATGTGGATGGTCAACTCTGTAGAATTGCTACCCGTGCAGCCGTGCGACACCAGGTATAGACACCCGGGTTGAATAGAGCGAAGATCCTCGTTTTGTAGAAGATGGACGAATCTCTTGGGCAGGTACACCTGGAACTTTGGTTCATCCCCCGGAGTAAACGGTGCCTCGCTGAGACTGCAGCAGATGGCCTCCCCAACTGTAGTCTCCATCTTCTTCATAGCATGGATTATGTAGTGCTTCTCGTCTTTTAGTTCCGAGCACTTCTTTACAGGTAATATTGTTGACTTGGAGTGAGCATTGAACTGCTCGACCAAAGTCTGAAGGAACTGGTGAGATGCCATGGTCAGGTTACAGATCGTCTTCTTGCTCGGAGATGTTGTCGTCTCGGAATCTCGAGTAATACTCATGCCAGGTCCCTGTCTGCTCCCCACTTATATACTCTCCGTTACCCCCACCACTCCCCAATTCCCCACTTTGAAGGTAAGAGGCGAGTTTATAGGCATTTTTCAAAGCGCAATGTCTATCTTTATCATGTTCTGGGCTTTTTGTACAAATACATATGGTTTCCAGCATGTATTGATAATTCTTATCCAATTCCACATCATTAACCGGAACATGAGTAAATCCTTCGATCCATCTTTTCTTTTCCAGCCCCTTTGTGTAAATATTGGTAAACTTGTCTGAAAAGTGATGCATAATGTGATACAAGTCCGTGTAACTTGTAAACCCATCATACCAATCGATATGATGGAAGTGTTTTGAAATCCATCTGTTGGTAGTAGCGGCTTTACTAGTTAAAGACGAATAAGAACATGGTGGTTTAAATAAAAACGAATAAGGAACACTTGTATTCATGTCCAAAAACACAAGTTCTTTTATAATGAATCTATCATCATTACCACGAAACGCTTGAAACTCAATAATACCAGGCTTGGACTTTACTTGTTGTTCTTCTCCCTTGTCCATTTTGAAGGTCACACGTCTGCTCATTACGAAGTCAGGAGGTCAACTGATTTCCACACCACGGTAGGTACTACTTTTATACCAGGCCGTACAGTTGTTGGCGCGTTGGTGTATATTTAACGTGGGCACCGTCCCCAATAGGCCTAACCCCACAAAATGTTGGTTATTGTTTTAAAAACTAACCATTGTCATTTAAGTTTCCATCTTTATATTTTCCTTATTTTCATTTTCATCACTAACACTTGATTCTTCTCCTCCATCTTCCTCTTCTTCCTGTTTTACTGATTTCTTATGTAGTTGAGCGTACTTTTCCAATTGTCTCCACATCTGTACTTCATGAGGAACTCTATTAAATATAGAAGTATCCACAGGTCCGTATAATATAGGTGCGTCCGGTTGTTTGTCCAAAGTGTCTTCCAGATAATCTTTAATAATCGAACTTGAAAACACCAGTTGTCTCAAGTATCTTGTTATAGGTTCAGTAGCACAAGTTAAAATGAAAAACTCCTCTCGATTAAGTTGAATTTTGTTATCATGTCTTGTTGTGTCTCTAAACCGTAGCTGATGATCACCACGTTGTTTAATGATATCAATTTCCACATTTGAATCCAAAAGTCCTACTCTTGTCTTTCTTCCAAACATGTTACTACTTAAATAGCATTCTAGTAGATGCAAATGTTTCATAAACGATTCCCAAGCACTGTCCGTAAACAAAATCATTTTGGGTCCATGAGTTAAAATTACAGTAGGGGAATAATCTGTAGATTTCATAACACCGATTAAAACACTTTTATCCAAACTGGAAGAGATTGGGTAAAATATTCGCAAAAATACCTCACTCAATATGTTTGGAGAAATATTATCTTCAATATCCCTTTTTCTCTTTTGTATAGTCTTTCTTCTTTTACCTTTTTCTTCAACATTATTACTGGCGTGAAGTTGTCCGCAAACGTTTTGTTCACCTCCTTCCTGGTGACCTTGAGGATCTAAAAACTCAGATATCTCCTTCTCAATATCTACCACATTTTCAGGTGTACCACTAGGAGAAGCCATATTGAATACGATGCTACCCATACAACAGTAGGCAACAAACTGATGAGGAGCGGTCTGTACGCTCTGCTTTTATACTCGCGGAATGAAACAAAACCGGTTCTTACAATACATTTTTAACAATTCCAGTTAAAGGTGTGTATGTTACGATTTTATCATGTAGAATTAAACAGTATGCAGTTGTATTAGCCGGTATAGCATCGTTGAATTCCATTTCTATTTTTATATCCACACTTGAAGACTTTACTGATTCATTTTGTTTAGAACAATCGATTACAACTATTGGGTAGGCATCGAAATATTTGTCAGGTGGTAATAAAGGTGTATTTGTTTTACCGTAATATGAACTTTGGAATCTCGCGTACATATCGTACAATATACTGTATTTCTTCTTAGTGAATGACACATTTAAATTGTCGTATGGAAAGAATTGTGAATTTAAATAAACTTTAATATTTTTCAAGTCACAATGATCAAATTGTCCTGCATGTTTAGTAATGGCGTCTCTTCTACCTGTTTGTAAACCAAATATAATATACCTGGCTCGTTCTACATAATTCGATGTTTTAACAGTCCAAGTGTGTCGATCCGTAGTAGGTAAACTGGGATGCTCATGAAATTCCCAACTTCTAAATGGAATAACAATATCACGATCGGCTTTTAATTTTCTTAAAAGTAGCATTCTATGCTCGTCAGCCAATTTAACATGTGGAACTCTCCATACAATTTTGTCTAATTTTAATTTCCATTCTAAAGTCGCATCTGTAGTAGCATCTGCAGCTTTAATAATGTCTTTATCGTTAGAAGATCTCAACAAAACTAATTCTTGTTTAACGTTTAATATTATTTTCCTATAATCTTCAGCAAAACCAAGCAGCAAACGTAATGGAATATGAAAATCAAAATATCCATTTGGATTTGGAGTGATCGTGTCAATCGTAGGTAATACCCATCCGGCAGGTTTAAGTAAATTGGTTTCATTGGGTGTTATAGATGTTAATCCTTTTAAAGTTGTCGTAATACCTACTTTTTTAGTGGAATCAACTGTTACACCTGATATTTCATATCTAATTTCATCAAATAGGAAAGCCATAGGATTATTTATAAATGGAACTGTTGTACCAACAGTAGTACCGTCCTTTTTAGTAACTTGTCCTTCAATATACAAGTAACTTTCACATGGTAGTGTGTAAATGTCTTGATTTTGTATGGGAATACGAATTTCATCGTTATTGTTTAATTTCGATGAAGTGTAAGGGTTGTGGGTGTGATATTCTTTTTCCCATAGGGTTTCGTCGAATGTTGGACCCTGCGCTATATCCAGTATATCCATACTCGGTTAATTTTAATCCAATTCTCTCTAAGAAACGAATGTTCTCGCGTGTTAACTCCTCCACAGCTGAAGAGCTACTAATGCGGTTTCCCGTAGGTTGTTCGCTTTTAAATGTTAAACCCATGGTTTTGTATTAAAGTGTCGATTTTAAATGTAATCTAATCGTAATAGGCTCTTCTCTGAAGTCTACCAAGTTACCGTCTTGATCCAATACGCTCAACACGATGTCTGAAATGAAAGTGGTGTTCAACGGTAGATATACCAGGTTTTGTGGCTTTTCAACAATTTTAAATCCAGGTGGTACACTTGGGTAAAAAGTATGTATGATGTGGGTGTTAGCCCCATCCCTGTAAGCACCTTGTACAATGTTACAAGTTATGTCTATACTATTGACTTTTAATATTGTTACTGTTTTCTTACCGGAATGTGTTACATCTGGTTCTAAAACAGGCTCATCGTTGGAAAATCCTAATAAATCACCAATTGAGTTTGGTTGAGTGAAATCTATATAATATTTGGAAGTAATTTCAGCTTTCATCGTATTATTATTACCTTTTAATGTTATATTGTCTTTTCCCATTTTAGTTTGCAAAAATTCATTTATATGATCAATTTCATAAGAACCTGTGGGTAACCTGCACTCTTGTAAGTCTGTAAATTTTCCACTGGCATCCTTTCCCTTATAATAATGCAATACGTTATTTTTACCTTCCGTAACATTGGGGATAGAGTTGTAAGTTGTAAAATCCAATAGTGCCGCCTCCCAAAACCTTCCTTTTTGCAAGCGTAACGCTGGAAAAAGGATACTTCGTAAAGTGGAAGATTTTCCTGTTAATGATACCGTATAGGAAGACATCTCAATAGTGACTGATACTTTTAGCTAGAAATTCCAAACATAAATGGCCGCATATTGAAGTATTATCAGGTTGTTCTCTTTTATAGTTATAATATATGTTTTTAGCAGATTTAAAGTAATTTTGAAGTTCTTTTGGTGGTGGCAAATTACCGAAACTATCAAAATAATATACATTGTTATTTAGTTTCTTATAACAAACCCAATGGGTGCCAGGCCCTTCAGTATTATCCAAATTTACAATTCCAGTCTCATTTTGCCACATTTTCTTTGGTAAACTGTCTTTCATAAACACACCGCGGAAAAATGGTATTTTTAAACAGGAAATATATTTAAATAATTCAATATTGGTTAATGCTTTATGTGGTATGACCAATTGATTTCTTTCATTTAATATGCACGATAAGGTCTTAGGTAAAGACCTGCCCCGTTTTTTACCATTGACCACACGGTGGGCTTCTTCCTGCCTTTTCTTGTAGATCGTCGTCTTCTTTTTATATTTCCTCCATGTTTTCTTGTGGTTGACCTCCTTTTTACTCTCCTTCTCCTCCTTCTTCCACCTCCTACTGCTGTTTTAGCCTTCATACCTGCTGTTACTGCTAAAGCTGCTGCTTTTTCTGCTATGCTAGCGTCACTTGATTTTACTCGTTGCCAAGCTATGTCCGCAAGCTTTTTGTCAGCTATTGATCTATTTTTTGAATCGGCAAACGTGGAATATGCGATATCGTGTTCTTTACAAGCCTGATCTAACTTATTTATGCCAGGATCGCCTCTTTCCAGTCGTTTTTTCAATTTAGTTCCTGGTCCGCAATACTGATAACCTCCCGGTATATGAAATTCGTATGTTAATGCGTCTATTGCTCTATTTACTATGGATCCTACTGGAATTCGTTTTAAAGCTTTACTTAACAGAGAAACCGCTGTGGACGTGATCCCACCTCCTCTCCTTACAGTGTCTCTATATGGACTGATGTACTGGAACGTCATTATTGTCCTTTTATAATCGCAATGTACAACTTATGTGTTACCTCTATGACAAGTTGGACATAAATGAAGTCGTTTATTGTGTTCTTTTATTAAATATCAAAATCACCCCAATCCGATGATCTAAACTTTTTTGTATGAGGGTTGATAAAATAGTTTTGAACAATTTCCCGTTTAATCCAAGTACCTCTCTCAGATTCCAACAAAGGAGTACGACCTGAACGAATACCAATAAGATTGTATACATCAAATAATGCATTTCCTAAAACTTTTACAAGAAAATTAACAGTGACAGCATTATCCACATGTTCAGGGTCTTTAAGGTCTGTTATACGTTTATTATTACAAGTATACACTTTGCTATCCATTTGTGATAATGTGATAGCCTGTCCTACAGTTGCAGCATCATTTGCTTCTCTTCCTTGCGCCATGTTTGTTAATTTTTTATTACTACATATAAAAAACGCATGGTAATTATTTGGATCTAGATGTACTGTTTGTCCTAAGGCAGCCGCGTCTCTATCTGCATGACCCCATGACACATTTGATAACCTTCCATGCCTGCAATCCCAATAAGCGTTTTTGTATGTCAATAAATGAAATTTTTCATTACCTTGAATAAAGTCATCCCCTTGCTTTGATAATACTTCATCTCGTTTTGCAAATCCAGTTGTTTCTTGTTTTAAAGTCTCTTTCATTTGACCCACTGTTGCACCATCAGATGGTGCTGAACCATCTTTTACATTCGCCAAACAATTGCCAAGACAATCGATAACTCCCACATCACGTATGACACAATGATCTTTTATATATTTGAGATTTACAGCATCATTTTCATTTTTTGGATAACCTATATCGTTAATAACAAATTTATAAAAAGAAAATCCATCTTTTGTCTTTTCAGGTATCAAAGAATGTAAATAGCGTCTATTTACGCTGTCTTTTGCATCTTTAGGGTCATCTACGTTGGATATACGTTTATTGTTGGCACTATACGTTTTCCCATTGAATTTTAACGTATTTTTTAATTCAGATGACAAATAACCTTTGTTTATCGCATCACCGTTTTGATTTGGTTTACCAACGTTGATAATTCTATGATCTTCTGCGTCATATGTGTTATTTTGTAGTTTTAATGTTGGCGATATCTTTTCCTTTAATATTTTTAGATTTATTGCATCGTTTTCATCCGTAGGATCTTTTATGTTTTTTAACCTTTTATTACTCATATCATAATCTCCATCAGGTGTTTGTGGTAAACCAGCACTTCTTTTTAAACTATTGGCATAATATAACCCATCCGAGGAGTAACGCCCGAACTTGTCGACACTCATGGTGCAACTGAATAGTATTCTAGGGAGTAACGCATTTTTATGAGATTACCCCACGGTTTCGGAGTTCATCCACTAAAGCCACCCATTCGTTTTCCAATCCAGTATGACCCGCTTCTTTAGCTTCATGTATTAGTTTCATTCTATCCACCAATTTATTGATATTATTGTAATAAATCACATTTGTGTTATATAGTTTCTTTATTAAACCTGTACCCGTAACGGACTTACTTCTTTTTCTTCGTTCCTGAGCACTTACATCCAAAGTGGATGCCATAAATCTTCGTTTTACAGGTTTTCTTTGTGTTAACGGCATTGTTTGTCTTCTAGTTGGTATTAACTTGGATACAAATTCTTTATATTTTAAAGACTTAGATCTAAAAGGAGGCTGGTCAGGTAAATACTTTCTCCTATATGCATTTGTCTGTTCCAAAATATTTTTATATGCTTCCATGTCTTTTTCTTTCACTACCGATACTGAAGGCTTATTTTCAAATAATAATTCAAATAATCCTTTTGTGCCCTTATACCTTTGATCACCAATGACAATATTATCATGTTCGTCAACGTTTAACGGGCTATTACCTATCATTAAACCGTCTTCTGTTAATCTCGCTCCATAACTATGGTAATTCTTATTAGGAATTGTTCCGAGTAACATTTTTACCATGTATTTCCTTCCTAAAGGTCCTTTGTTATGAATGTTTTCACCCAATAAGCTTATGTTTGACGGACCTTCCCTTGTCTCTTCTTCTTTTTCCTCTTCACTAGCAGTTGATACAACTTCATGTCCTCTTTTGGCTTTTACTTCATATAATTCTTTTATTCCACTATAGTCCGGTGATTCTAGCTCTCTTTCGGGTTCTCCACCGGTAAAACCACTATACGTAGAGGATTCCAGGTCTTCATCACTAAAATCTTCTGATTTTACATTTTCTCTTTCAAACTTCGTAATAGGTGCAATCGCATCTCCTTCCAATACAGGTTTAGCAAATTTTTTGTTTAATTGTTTTAAGGGTTCAGTAATAGGTTTAAAAGTAGATTCAAGGAATTTCTCCCTCTCGCTAATACCTAGTTTCAATGCTCTGTTTTTAGCCCGAATAGAATCACTAAGTGATTTTATTTCTTTTACTAATTTTTCTTGGTTAACCATGTTTGTAGCAAGACGTGTTGTACAACAATGAATGTGTTATACCACGTTTAATGTATTAATATATATTTATCAAATCCTATCCTGTATCGACCATTGTTTAGCGGTTGTTCCTTCATAATTGTTAGGAACCCATACTTTTCATCCCAAGCCTTTCCACACAACTCTTTAAATCGTTCAAATGTCATATCCGCATTTACATGATCAAAATATATATGTTTTAGGTTGGTTTCGTCCTGTTTAAATACAATTAACATGTTTGCATTGTCTCTAATGAGTTGTTTAGGTATTTTGCTGTAAGTTTGGCCAATATAAATGCTATCTATGTTGTTATGTCGACCCATAGCGAAGTAATTCCTTATTGTGTTTTGGTTTTCACAAGATACATCGTCGAATATAAACACGGAGAATGGTTTAGCTTATTGTGGCTGCATGACACTCTCGCTTGCATTAAACTTTAAATATTTAACTTCAGGCACATTAGTCAGTATTTTTTCCAATAATTGATACTTTGGTTGTTGTAGTGATTTTGAAAATACATATAGATTGTTAAATCGTAATCCTTTAGGGTTTGTAATCAAATTGAATACTACATTAGTTTTTCCACAGTTGGAAGGTCCGGTAACCAGACAACGAACGGTGTTTGGTAACAAATTGCCATGCTTCCCACTATTGAATTCTGAATTATCCACTGTGAGTTCATCTATATTATTAAAAGTAAAACTCTCTTTTTGTGGTACTATCTCCATCCTTTGTAATGGTTCAACCTAAAATGATTCTCTATCGTTATATCAAATCCTTTTTAGGTATCAAAGAATCTTCCGTCTCATTAAATCCTAACCATCGTACTTTGACCTTATCTTTTTTCCGTTGCAACACCTTTTCAACTAAATATACATCGCCTACTGTTGATTTTAACATTTCATGTCCATAAAACCCTCCTTCAAGCAATTGTCCTTTATTATCTTTTAAAATATATGTCTCAGGTACTGTAGGTTGTACTTTGAATACAGTAAAAACCTCATTGGTCCAATTTGGCAGGTATCTTTTACTGAATACACCTTTATATTTACTTATTCGCACTTTATCACCCACATAAAATTTTTTAGGCTTTAGTTTTTCAACTTTTGGTTTAGTATTCGTTTTTATACGTTTTAATACAAGGTTTTCATTTTTACTAGTTACTTGGTTTGGTTTCATCCCGATAGTCCTATGAAATTTGTTATTGTAATCGTTTATAAGTTTTGGTAACATATCAATCCATATGTGCGATCCTCTGTTGGAAAACATTTTATACATTGCACTTTTTAAAGTTCTGTTGAATCTTTCGATTATTGAGGCTTTTACTTCTGAATTGGTTGAATAATGGTTTATATTGTGTTTTTTCATTAAATTTGCAAATTCCTTATTAAAATATTCTTTTCCATCATCTGTTTGTAAATGTTTAATAGTATGTTTGTCTCTTTGTATAGCTGTTTCCATTGCTTTTGTAACACTTTTGCCACTTTTATCTTTTAGTGGTAAAGCATCTGCCATTTTTGAAAAACAGTTAATAACAGTCAATATGTATTTATATCCTTTATTTTGTTTGCTATAAGGAATCATTTCGATTAAATCCGCTTGATATAAATCATTAATTCCTTTTATCACCGTATTTCTTCGTGGAAACTTTCTTCTTGCAGGTTTATGAAGTTCGTTGACAATTTGTTGCTTTAAGTCCTTCATATTGCAGGTTTCAATGTTTGTTGTATCACATGTATAATCACAATGAATGTTGTTTTAAATATTCACATCATTTATATGGGTCAAGGTCATCCAAACTTGTGTAAAAAAATGGGGAACACGGCGTTGGACTTGCCGTGTTCCCCATTTTTTTACGGAAGGAGAAAGGAATAAGGTCGTAGTTGTAGAAGGACGAAGAATAGGTTACTAGTTGATAGGGTTTAGAGAGTAGTGGCCAAAAGGAAGAGTGTGGATTTTGTCGGGCATAATGTATCTTTTATCATCCCGAGCTGACAACGCTTTTTTAATTTCGGTGACACTATAGACTTGATGCTTGAAGCTTCGGATATTGTTGAATGTTGCTGATATCGTAGTATCTTCAAACAAACAAGTCTTGTAGTGGTCAAATGTCACGTGTTTTTTCAAATAAGATGTCTTCACTCCTTTTGCTTTCTTCACTGTCGGTGTGTTGTTCTCGTGGTACATCTTAAATGAATACAATTTCGCCATCAGCGCCACTATTTCTTCTAAAGGCATTCCATTTGCTTCATCTTTGAATTTTCCAATTACTTTTTTATATTTTTCATTAAAATTTGGATGGTTTTTCGGATAGTCAGAAAATCGAAATCTTCTTTGTATGGAAAAGTCCTTAGGTCTTCATACATGTCCAAAGTCTTTATCCAGTAGATAAACGCGTCCGTATCCATGTATGCGACTCCAATGTTTTCCCTTCCGTAATGTTTAACCATTTTGTTATAATGGAAATCATACATCAGGGTTTTACTTATATCCAAAATCGACATACCTATGTATAACGGACGGTCCATGACTATTGTTTTCTTCATACTGACAGCGACTAGATTTTCGTTTATAATCATGGATGTTCCGAAATTTGGTTTTTGCACTAATTTTTCCAATTTCCTAGGATCACTCACTAATTTTACATTTTTGTGTTTTCTTTTGTTCTCCAAGGTCTTCCCAAAGATGGCATTGTTCATTAATTTATAGAAGTCCTTTTCAAATGCTGTTGTCGCTGCAGCTCTTCTTGCAGTGTTGGAATCAATATATGGTTTCAACCAACAAGACTGGGTGAATTCAATTGCTCTATGAATTCTCACTATACGTAGACCCAATTCAAGAGCCTGTTGAACTACCCAGTAGTGAGCCACATAGCGATCCTTATTCTCCAAGGTCATCATCAATTTTGGCCATCTTCCTGTCGGTGAAACTTCAGTCTTGGCTAGGAGAGGCAAGTCGTAGTGATGGTCATGAAGGTGCTCCGGGTATTCAAAATCACAGTCCAAAATATAGCCTTTTGGACCATCCTTTGGAATCTGTGAGATGTCTCCGATGGTGGCCGGGTCGATCCACTTGAAGTCAGCGTAGGGAAGCGGATTTGACATTGCCCAACCATAAAGGTTGTTTGCATCAAAATATCCAAGGTAGACCGATGGTTGTTGCTCGTCGAAGCCGGGGATGTACTTGTTGTTGGCTTTGACATGACGTGTTACAGCTTGTGTCAAACCGCCCCGTACACCAGATTCCATCATGAGCACCATATCAATATCCGTTAGAAGTTCCAGTCGACAGTTGGTTGACTTTAGCATAGCTTGCCATGCTAATCCTGGAGATGTGTACGAGTGTAGAGGGTCCAGTCCATAGGCGGAGAAGCAGGTGTTTCTGAATTCTTCCATCACATCGCACAGCAGAGTTACGTCCAATTTTATATAAAAGTCAGAATATTCCCCTAAGGTTTGAATGTTTAGTTGGTTCCAAACATTACATGCATGATTGTAGTCTTCAACGGAGATTTCACTTTCGTTTAATTTGCTGTTGAAGGCTTCAATCGGCGGTAGACTGGTTTCTTCAAATTTTTCTGTAGAAGTTATGTAATCGTAGGGGAACACTCCTTTCCGTAATACTAGGTCTAATTTATCTTCAGGTACAATTTTTCTGGTTTCTTTTAGGTCTTCTCTTCTTAGGTTCTCTGACAATTTGGCTAAACTAGATGCCATAAATCTGTAAGAGTCTACGAAGCGAAGTTTAATTTTACCTACTGTTTTTGAAAAGCTGATGTACTTTTCCAATGTTGTAGCAAGAACATCAATTTTACCGTCATCTCTTCCTAACTCCGGGATAATAAAGTGGGAGTCGTAGCCGCTAAGATTGTGTAAAACGACAGGAATAAAGTTTGGCAGTTTGTAATTTATATTGCATGAATTACAAGCAGCTCCTCTGTATAACCCTGTCAGGTGATCGTGATCTCTTACTTTTGGATTTTCTTCACTGAACATCTTCTTGCATAAATAGCATCTTGTCGCTAAGTTGTATTCTTCTTGTTGATTTTGGTTTAAAGGTTCCATAGGTACAATATTACCGAACAAGCGTTGAACCTTTCCAGCAATATCGTACAGTTGGTCTACAAAATACTTAGCGGCTTCTTCACCACGGTACAGTATTGGAGTGGATGTTAAACCATAGTCTTGCAATTGGTTTTCAGACAAGGTTGATTTAACTAGTAAACAAAAACTGTTGGGCTGATGCAACTGATATTTTGTTCTTCTAGTCACTTCGCCGTCCGGCAGCTCCTGTGGTACTAACGTTGATTCAAAATCTGCATAGACCACTATTGGAATTCGGTATTGGTGAACTGTCTTGTTAAATTGTATTGAAGCTCGGGTAGGCGGTGGAAGACTTATCTTTACTTCATAGTTCTCGTTGCAAAGTCTTTTATGTTCCAATAACCAGTCCAATCCTCCACGTCTTGAATCTTTCCAAGAAAAGCAGAAACACCTCTTGCAAACTGTAATCCTATTTACTCTTTTGGTCAATTGTTTTACAACTAACGCTTCAAAGTCTTTTATCCATACATAATGGGAAATTTCACCCTTGGTTATCAATAGCAAATCCGTATGGTTTCTTTGCTCAACCTTTACTACCCGCAAAGGATAAACGTTGTTGGAATCATCCAGACCAAAAACATTGACTGAAACGCCAGGATTTTTCTTTTCAAATTTGTCAATATCTTTTAAAGTAACTGGGTAAGTAAGACCTTGAAAGTTGTAGCGGTGTTCATTTTCGTAGTATTCTCTACTAACTCTACAAGGATTGTTTTTAACATACTTGGTTAACATTGCATACTTGAAACATTCATTACCCTCATTTTGAACATTTCTACACGAGTTAGTGTTTTGGATTTTCTTTGGTAGAGGGATAAAACTACTACCTCTTAAACCATATCCATGTTTATGAACCCTAACATCCATACCTTCGATTGATGACAAAGTCCATCCAGATCCTCTTCCTTCATGTTCTTGAAGTTTTGTTATAAGTTCTTCCAAGCATTCTTCAATAATATCATCGATGTTGGAGGTGAAGGTAAGGGTTCGGTTTTTGGTAATGAACGCTCTCAATGCTGTTTCACCATCAGTATTGTTAAACATAGCCTCTAACACCATTCCAAATTTAATAAAATTTAATCTTTGTAGTTCTTCCCTCAAGGTTTGACCAACAAGTTCCTTAGCCTGGGTTATAAATGTTTCCAATTCCAATTGAACATTATTAATTTTGAAATGTGTTACAACTCGTCCTGGCAAGGCCGTGGTGCGCAGTTGTTTCACATCTTCCAGTTCTTCTTC